>JAHQZX020000007.1:201918-225666 GCA_019804575.2 Pseudotulostoma volvatum | reverse complement strand
GCATTATCATATTTATTGGCGGCCTGCTGTTTCGAAAGCGTGACCTGGTGGACATCCTGGAGCGCATTGATGGCACGCCTGACTCCGTATCCTTTTATCTGGAGTGTGTCATGTGGCTCAGAGTAGCTACTTTAAGCGAACATATGTAGTATTATTATTCATCGCTAAATTCTTCTTAACTTAATAATATAATATATCTACATTCTCGTGAGTCATGAATATACTACATATTATGTATTCTAAAACTCTCTGGAAGTATCCCTTTACTAGATTGATATACATATACATACCTCTCACCTCCAGCTAAAGTCAATGGTCTGTTTACTGTTCGCAGAGTCTTGGCACGCCCGCCATTACAACGAACTTCTGTCATATTTATTAGGCCGCACTTTTGACTTTATACCCTCTTATAACAGCCCGCTAAGTTTTTTAGTACATTACAGCCAATGTTACCACCAAAACTTAGCGGTCTTTCAACTATGTCCGAATAGATCGCCTAGAGCCAAGCCTGAAATTCTATTCCCTTAGGTATATGAAAGCGCCATATTGAAACTCATAAAATTGTATTTAAGAGCGGGTTAGTAACCCCACTGTAGAGTAAACTCCTATCATATGAGAATGTATTTGGGGGCTATATCTTTTTAGTATAGTATAGTTAAAATTTTATCATGTAAGCGATTAATTTTTGGGAACTTTGCCAAGAATCCCAAGATGTATGAAATAATGTCCAATCTCCCTGAGCGGTGGCTGAGGGTGGCTGAGATGGGCAGTGATGTAGCTGTAACTTGTCCTCGCTCAAGAGGTACCTAGGTACCTACTGGCAACTGCCCCTCTTTGGGAACCTTCAAGCTCAGGTGCATGACTTCGCATGGATATACCCGGATTTTCTTTGTTTCTTTGAGAGAGACGATCACCACCACCAACCTCGTACCCTCCCCCTACATCGCGCGTTCCCATATACATACTATTAGTAGCACTCTGTCACGCAATAATGTCTCGACATCGGGTAAAGAACCTGAGTTATGATGACGGTGATTATGACGATGACTATGACTCTACGGGACCAGAAGATCAGGAACAACTGGAAGAATATATTAGCGAGGTCTTGGATCGGCTCCGTACAGGGCAACCCTCGGTGACTGCTACACGGAGCGAAGTTCAGGAAGCGTTATGGCACTACTACAACGATGTGCAGAAATCAGTGAATTACCTGAGAAGTATGTGAAGCAAGCAATTCTCGTGCGTCAACCGCTCAATCAAGAAGCATTGGCGTTATTTATCTCTGGGATCAATCATAAGACTGAAGATTCGTTTACTAGGTAAAACAACAAACCAAGCCAGAAGAAAACAAGCTGTGACAAAGAAACCACCCGGTAAGTCCGTTATCAGTTTTATGTCCATATTGTGTGTTTGAATTCGTTATCCTCGTTCCGGAGGTGGTTGGACTCGGGGATCATGACAAACCTCGGGCAAAACAGATAATTTTCACACCTATCTGAATGGTATGCGCTGAATCTTTTACGTCGTAATCTCTGATATACCGACTAACTACTCTGGAAGTACGGATGGGGTCCTGACATATTCGTTAGGGGCTACCTACTCTGCAACGTCTTCGTCTTTACTATCCTCTGGACACTTCTCAGCTGTAGACTTCTTTCATGATTCTCCCTGGTTAAATATCCCGTCACATCGAAAAGCGAATATCCTCATAGAACCTTTATATCCTCGGCTTGGGCTCCTCGGGGGGGCCCCTGAAAGCGCGGGGAAGATGTCCAAATTGGCTGCATTGGCTGCAGCCCGCAAGAAGAAGGGTGTTGAAAAGAAGGAGAGTGAGGTCGCACTACCGGGATTGACGTCTGAATCCTCTCAAGTGATTCCCTTAACAGTGTCCAGAAATGATTCATTGACATTGCTCGAAAGGCTCTCTCTCAATAACAAAGACCCAAAACTCAATGAGACAGATACTAGCGTTTTGGCCCGAGAAACTCGGCTCGCAAGTCGTATAGCACGTGGAAAATCTTCATTGAACGCACAGAAACCTAAGGACTCCATGAACGCCCCTATCGAGGTACTAGAAAGCCCTCCGCTGGATCGGCAGGATATGCAGATCCCGATTCCGGTTGACCTTCGCGCACCCCCGTCCATGTTTGCTTCTATCATCATTGGAGGAATGACAAATACCCCACTTTCTGAGTCCGGCCACTTACCGAGCGGGAGTATTGACGTTATGAGAATATACGGACAAAGCCTTACTGAATCGTTTGACTTTACAGACCCTAGTCCTGATGATATTATTCTTAGCGCGCAGAGCTTATCAAAGGGTTCGCATGTCCGTGAAATGTGGGGGCGTGGAAATCAAACTAATGATATACTAGGCCTAAAGGCGAAGCATCCTGCTTTTAAACCAACCACCAACAAGAAAGCTCAAACTGACTTGGCAAGCGGGATAAAATCTTTGATTGTGGAGGAACCGACAAGCGTAAAGAGTAAAAACTTGGATATCTTGGCAGAGTATCGGAAATCACGGCGCAAGAATGCGGTCAATTTCGTAGTCATTGGTATGGCTGTCCTATTTCGGCTGGAGTTACTGCTGACTCCCTGAGATTAGGTCATGTCGATGCCGGGAAGAGTACGCTTATGGGACGCTTACTTGCTGATCTAAATGCCGTAGACCAACGTACATTAGAGAAATACCGAAAAGAGGCGGAGAGGATCGGCAAAGGCTCTTTCGCTCTTGCTTGGGTTCTAGATCAGGATTCTGAAGAACGTGCTCGAGGTGTCACTATCGACATTGCAACTAATAAATTTGAAACGGAGAAAACCAAATTCACTATTTTAGACGCGCCAGGGCACCGAGATTTTGTCCCTAACATGATTGCAGGGGTCAGCATAGCGGACTTCGCCGTGCTTGTGATCGACGCCAGTCCTGGGAGCTTCGAGTCTGGACTGAGGGGCCAGACCAGAGAACACGCTCTATTGGCCCGGAGCATCGGTGTTCAGAGATTGGTCGTCGTGGTGAACAAAATGGACACCGTCCAGTGGTCGAATGACCGTTTTGAAGAGATCGAGCAACAAATATCTTCATTTCTCACCACGGCTGGGTTTCTTGCAAAGAATATCTCCTTCGTTCCTTGCTCTGCGATCCGGGGAGATAACGTGGTGAGACGTAGTGAGAATGCATCTGCGTCGTGGTATACAGGCCGCACGCTCATCGAGGAGCTCGAGATTTCAGAACCTCACATGCATGCAATCGAGGAGCCGCTACGGATCACAATAGGTGATGTCTTTCGAGGCAATGTCCAGAGCCCCCTTTCGGTATCTGGGCGCATCGATACAGGGTGCCTTCAAATTGGTGATCAGGTTCTTGTTATGCCTAGTGGGGAGAAGGCCACAATCAAGAGCCTGGATGCGGACGCCGGGGAGTCAAGTGATTGGGCCGTTGCAGGACAGAATGTTGGGCTTAATCTTGCTAATATCGATCCTACCCATCTTCGTCCCGGAGATGTTATCTGTAGCCCGACATCTCCAATTCAGAACATCAAGAGCTTTACGACCAAACTACTAGCTTTCGATCACCTGATGCCGATGCAGGTGGACATTCACCATGGCCGATTGCATGTTGCGGGGAGAATCAGTCAGCTTGTCGCGACTTTGGACAAAGGAACCGGAGCTCCGATGAAGAAGAAGCCCAAGATTGTCCCGCCGGGAACCGTGGCCAGAATTGTTGTGGAAATGGAGCAATCAGTGCCGCTCGAGGCGCGCGCCAGGATCGTGCTACGTGCAGCTGGTCAGACTGTGGCAGCTGGTCTGCTCGAGTGATGAGTATTAGAGACTCTAGGGAATGTGATGGTTCATGGGAAATGACATTTGAAATTCGTAATGAGGCGACGTTCACATTGAACATATACATGATAACCGACCCCGGAGTTTTAGTTGGGGTCGGTTTCTCGGTGACCTTATAGTAATAACACGTAAAGGGTGATCTGATAGAAGTGGGTGGCCTGCTGCATTGATTTTCACCTTCCTTTCATTCTTTTTAAAGCATGTCCTGTTTTACCAGGTTAATAAAACGTGGGAATATCGGGTCGTCAGTACTGGCTATTTGCCATACTTTCATGAATACAATCTCCTTATTACTGATCTTCATGAGGATTTATGATTATAGTCCTTGATCAACGCAAATAAGACCCGCCCGATAATTAAGATCAACACAATTGTCGGTGTGCATATTCATGTTTGATAATCTACCTAGTCCCATGAAGAAGATCATATGCATGAGTAAGGGTATGAGAGCATTCATTCTTATTATATATGATAGTAGAAAAGGATCCCGCAGAGTTAGGGGGAGTTAGGTAGAAGTACCTAAGTATATACCGTACCTAAACCGAGGCGGTTTACTAAAGATAATATGATACCTACTTATCGCTACGGGGGCTTCGGTTGACTCTCACGATTACTAGTCCTAGTATGATAGTATAGCAGATCTGAAAAATTATAGCATTGGCAAAATTTTTTTTCGTACCGCTACCTAATTCATCACGATCAGCTGGAAGCCCCTAAATTGTTGGGATTCACCCCTGTTGCTATGCTTCGGGACTGGGTTGTACAATCACGCAAGCCACGCATTTCTATGATAACTACATACATGTATGATACATAGAAAAAGCAGCTGTGGATCTGTTTATGAGATGGTTGGCTCGCTGGGGAAGATCTTACCTCCGCTTCTTTCTTCTGGATCTCGGCATCCTGGAATTCGGCAAGACGCGTTGAAGTGACTACTGTAAGTATGATAGAGTGGTATATAACTACTGATCATTGAAGAATTTCAGTCAATTCTCTGATTAGTATAGAAATCATAGTAATAATACTTGAAAATTTTTCACATGGCTTGCCTACATATAATATAATGTCACCCGGCGCACGCCGGTGATTTTGCTCTTCTTTTCCTACTATCGTATATATACTATGATAGTGCCTTATACGCAGTTCAATTCAGGATAGCTGACAGCCTGTATTCGTTCGTTATCAAAAAAACTTCGTAACCTAAGCTGAAATGCCTCGATCAAATAAGCGACAAGCTCGGATCTGAATTCAACGGCTAGCGAATACAAAACGCAGGCTTCCAGTCGCAACAAAACCAAAACCAAGTGGAATGAAAAGAACAAGGCTAAATATTGTTATTAATGATATCATTCTTATAGCCTGTCGATCTCACTTGGACGCTTTGCCTCAGCTCCACCAGGCTGACAACGCGATCAATCCGATTGTTGTGCTTGCTGATTGCCGTTGGCATGTTACTAGTAATCCTCACAACCGGACTTGAACTGCAAGGGAGGAGTGTGACCGGTACGCCCTTGAAGGGTTGCGAGCTCGAGACATGGGTTATTCTAGCCAGTGTCAAGGGCAGAATTAATCCGGCTCACTACGATATCTGTATGAAAAAGGCAGAATTGTATCGGCAGGGAGTTTGCTCTGGGATGATCGTTGATGGTTCCTGTGCTGGGCTGAAAACAGGTCATATGATTCAACACCTAGTCCCAAATTGGCATAATCTACTTTAGAATAGGTATAGATAGTGGTCAAAAAACTGAATGGGGCGACATTGTATCCTGCCTTCCCCCTATAAAGGAAACAGTAAATTTCTTTTATTGACAGATTCTCTTGAATTTTATGATTTCACTTGAGAATTCAAAGCATGTTGTGGTTGTGGTGAAATGACTTTGTTGTGTCGCCTTCTGTGGTCCATTTTCTTCGGTTTTCCGGCACCTTTTTAGGGCTTTCTCTTCAGGCAAGTCGCGAGCTTTGTAGCAACGGACGGCGGTATTTATCATTATACACTAGTACCGGAGCTGAGGGAGCTAACTAGAGATGCTATTTATAAATAATAATTATTCTTACAGGATCGGAGGCCAAGTCCCTAAATTATGGCGGTTAGCGTGGCTTTCGGCGTGCGTTGATCGATCGAGAGAACATCTGCATCACAGGACACCATTTTTTTATTTCTATTTCATCTTCTATCATGTCATCTGATTCATATACATGTGGGCGCTGCTTGTTTCGACTGCAAGTCATCCAAAGGGATCGACGATCTTATCCTCATGACTCTCGGTCCTCCTTTGGCCATCGAGGCTCAAGTCTGAACACTTGAATGCTCCCTTCAGCTACTAGATCTCCAGCGCGGCTCGTCAGCCTAACTACCGCGCTGCCATCCGCCCCTTTCTACTGCGTTCCAAAATTGGCTCACTATCATATTATGGCGACTTGGTTCTACTAGTGCCCGACTGGTCAAAGATTTCGGGGAGAAATATGGGCCAGAGGTCTCTTACGTTGTAAGAGACTCAAGGCTCCGCCGTTATCCCCGATAAAAAGGCGCCTAGCAACTGGCAGAACCTGATGTCCTCGAAACGTCGGCCCTCGAATGTCACCACGACGGGATCGGAGGCTCCAAATCCAGCCCCGGTCCTGCCACAGTCGATCCCCAGAAAAGCTGAGGATCGCAACCAGACTGATTCCCGTCTCCAGGTTTCTCGAAGATGCATTTACGAACGCCACCTACCTGGTGGCGCCTATATCACCGCCCATGCCGAGCGGTTACAGCACGGCTATTTCTCGAGTCGAGCTGTTTCTGAGGGTGACATCAACCATGTGGATTTCCTAGCGATTACGTTTGTTCTACATCCGGTAAATGGGGATACGCGCCGTTTCCGAGCAGCGAAAATTCGGGCCTCTATTCAACATGATCTAGATGCCTTGATGTCCAGGGACGGGTTCATTTTTCCTCAGGAGAACCCTCGGTTCCTGATGTATGCTCCCCATCTCATCTATGGTGCTGTGTCTCCAGAATCCTTGCAGTGGACCTTCAGTCTCTCAGGGACGCTAGGGATTTCGCATACTCCTGTAGAGGCCAGTTTGAATCCAGGTGCCACCTTGAAGGAGCAGTACCAAATCTTTGGGATGATGAGGATCCAGGGTTCGCTGCGCACGCTGAAGAGCCCTTTCGCCCCAGAATACGATGTGGAGGACGGTGAAATCGTCTGGTCGCTTGAAGAGAACGAAGTGCAAAGATCCGGCCTCCCGCGTGAATTCACCTTTGTAATGTTGATCCAGAAGCCCTACTTGGATAGTCGGTTGTCCTTTTCTATCGAAGTTGACCCTGTAATACACTCATGGTTCGGAAGCTATCCAAGCTGGTGGTTAGCCACCCAGGACAAGTATAAGCCTCTCCACAGAAGGCCGGTGAACTTTCGACATGAAATCGGACAGCGGTTTGAGCCTGTTCAGCCGACTCGGGGCTTCAACTTTGCCACTCTGGCCAACTCCTTCGATTGCTATGTCAACATGCCTGGCAGTATCCTTTCTTCAAATGTAGGTCCCGAAATGGGTACACTGACACCGAAGCGATATCATGCTAAATTATTTTCAGTCGCCCGCTCCCGCACGGGACCATGATAACGCCTCGACAACAAGTCAAGCTGTGAGCAGCGAGGTTCGGAAGGTGGGGAAACCATCGACAAGCTATGACCACGATAATCAAGCCCCATCTCCTCTACCAGACCGGGCGCCAATATCGGGAGGTCCCAGTTATGGGCCATCCGGGGAGCAAACTCTGAATGTCCGGGTTATCTTGGACCGTCGCTTATCCGCCAATATCTCTCCTTCTCGACAAGATGGAAGTCCTCAAAAGTCCCCGAGCTCCACTGCTAGGAGAAGATCATTGAGGCGATCGAGGTCGAAGGAAGGACTGAATCAACACGGCATGCGCATTGAATTACAGCAATCGCCCGCTTCACTTCGAACCCTTCCTTCCGCGAGCGAGAAGCGATATTCGTACACATTGGGATAATCAAATTTCGCATCCTTTCCCTGCCACAAATTTGCAGGCCTCAAATGAGCAACTTGACGTATCAGAACTTGTTGCAAGTTCCCCTAAAGCCTGTATGGTGAATCTAGTTCCATATGATTTCCTCCTTATTCTTACATTGTATTACCATGTTGTTTGCTGGCGTGCATTCGGAATGAAGTGCGGTTCGTATAAAAAAGTGTTACTATCTATTCCCTAAGAGGGTTTACCCATATCGATATTTTCATCACCGCCAATTGTTTCCCTCAATCACCCGCACGCTAGTGGGCTATTTATTACCTTTGTCGCCCGTGCGGGCGGCCAGTCGAACTTTATGGCTTTCTAGTCTCTTTAGTCAGGTAGGCCTCCCTTCGACGTTAGGCCCTTAAACCTGTGAGACCCCTTGAACAGTCCGATTCGTTACTATTAGTTTGTGGTTAAAATGCAAGTATCTAAGTAGACAGTGTGCGCACTTTCATGACATGGAAGTTTATACATGAATGATATATTTTTTGGATGCTAATAGTACTCCTTAACTATCTCGAGACGTACTGCCTCAATATCTGCACCGTCATTTCCGACGTCAGCTTATTGTAACTCACCGATGACCAATTCCATCAGTATATTTGGACTTTTAGCCCGTAAGACTTGCGGCGGCCCAATCTATCGATCCCAGCTAGCCCATACAATATAGGTAAGCATAACATGGTCTCGTATGTCTAGGATATAGCCGAAGAGTTCGAGTTGCTATTTGGCTTGTCTCCATTTCGACTTCACTCTCTTGTATTATAGTCATTCGTCCTCCATCAACGCGCAACGTTGTTCCTCTTGACTGCATCTTAAGTCTCAACTCCTTTTTCAATCCCATACTGGGGTAGTAGCATATGGAAAGGAGGATTTGTGTCTGTGTCTAAAGACGGCCAACGTCATCTTGCAGGGGATTCTCGGTAAGTTTCTTGGATCGTCGATCGGGGTGGCTCTTCATATATGTACCACACCCGGTTCATTAGCAACCCGATACAGATTCAGGTTTCCGTTGTGGCATCAGCTCTCAGGATTTTGACTCGTGTTGGGTCGGTCGATTAGTGATCAGGGATGCTCTTCTCAATTTCAATCTAATGTCTGGGCTGTGTAGAATATGCTTGCTGAATATGACATATCAAGAAGAATAGAATAACGATAGTGGACTAACTACTTCTACCGTTAGCAAGCTATGATAACCACATAGTATAGGTGTAAGCTGCAACTCGGTTAGCTATAGTAGTTTACTGTACATGAATCAATACATGTATATATGGATCAACCTTTGCTTGAAAATGTACCGTACATAAAACCTAACGACGCTGAAATGTTTCAACTCAGATATATATGTGACTAGCCCAGTGATTCTCCTATGATAGAACGCCAATAAGAAGCCCGTCCATTTTTCATGAATGTGGGGGCTAGGGCTGCAACTTTCAAAAGAGGGAGCAGAGCTCCCATGCCTGCTTTATTTACTGCTGGTGTCAACTCAAGGTTGCTTTGAACCTTTGTCTGCTTGTTTCCGAATGCACACACTCATGGGGGGAATAGATGAGATGCATACAACATGGAATAAATGGATGCCGTTGAAGCTTTAATTAATCAAAATGAGAAGAAAGAAGAACTGACTATTTGATTTTTCTTTTGGCAATTAACTTGATCCATTAATTATAGGTAACTATATATATATATACCTATAGCAGTATAGCCCTATTCTATTCGGCCTAGCGAAAATGTCCTATGGATCATCTCAATTGCAAGAGAGGCTGAAAGTCAGCTAGGACCATCCATATTCTGATATCTGACCAGGAAAGCCTGGCCAGGTAGATCAATAAAAAGACAGATTGCAACAAGTACCTTAGTACTGTTATATGATACTTGCTTACTGCTATCATAGAATACCTACAGCTTACCTTACCTAAAACTATTAATAATGCTGACAGCTGTTCTTCACTGAGGTTTGGGCCGAGCCTAGAGATGTTAGCACCGAATATAGAATATTACAGAATACTTTTAGGTAGATGAAAAGGTTCCTGAGGAAAGTGGACAGACAAAGGTCGGAGTAATAACAATATCCCTATTTATAGCATCAAGTGAGCTCTGGGTTTGCTTAGTCCCTTATATACGCCTCCTAATGTATGATCCTTACATGATAGTCGAGTCATTCTATTAAGTACAGAACTTGGAGATACCCCCAAGCTCCTTCTCATTCGCTCTATTCTATTATTGTGATACACCTTACCGAATTCCATGTGTAATTCCATTCAATGGCTCCGGGAAACTCCCATATTTGATTAGTATTAGTAGAACACTAGTAGTAGCTCGATGCATGTTGAAAACGGTAGAAGTGAGTCTACTACGCTCGATCTGTCCGTAGTAAGAAGGTTATTCTGATATAGGTGTCCAGAACTGCTCGGCTCGGAAGACGAAGTTAAAGAAGACTTCGAGGTTGCTGAGTCAGCGTACCCTGGGGACATCGGCAGCCAATGGGAATGCGAAAAGTAACCTTAATATACATGGGCTCAGCCAAAAAGGACAACATGGCCGCATCGCCCTACATACAAGAAGTCCCTGCTCGCCGTTTCTCTTCCTTTCTTTTCCTCAACTTCCTTCCTCTTCTCCCCCCCCCCCCCTTTCCCCCTTCTCTTTCAAACATCTCTTTCCTTCCTTCTCCCTTCTCTCCTTATTGGATTCCCTTTTTCTTTTCTTGGAACTTCCCTCGTACGGCCCCGTGCTTTTCCTTCGGAGGGAAAGGATCACAGGTACGCCCTGATCGGAGCTTGAACCCTCTAGTCAAGAAGGGAAAATTAAAAGAGAATAAGAATCTTGTTTGGATTTTGCGATTTCGATTGCTTAAGCGACACCCCGTCACGTATATATCATGGCACGATCCCTAAGGCCGGATGCGTCGTCCAGGCCCTTTGCTTGGACGACTCTCTTGTACCTACTGCTGATTCTCGTCGCCCCTCTGGCATTCCCGGGAACCGCCCACGCGTCAGAAGAGCAACAAGAATTAAAAGAGAACTATGGCACCGGTACGTTTACTGAACCGTTATGCATGCATTGCATTGATGCCTTGGCTGACGTTGTCTCCTTCGAATAGTTATCGGTATCGATCTGGGAACCACCTACTCCTGTGTCGGTGTAATGCAAAATGGAAAAGTCGAAATCCTAGTCAATGACCAAGGGAATCGTATCACTCCTTCATATGTCGCTTTTACCGACGAGGAACGCTTGATCGGTGACGCCGCCAAGAATCAATACTCCTCAAACCCTCAAAGAACCGTCTTTGACATCAAGTAAGTGGCCTCGCTTTGAGGGACTCGGCTGGTTTCTAACCGCTTCAGGCGTTTAATTGGCCGGAAATATGATGATAAGGATGTCCAGAAAGACACCAAGAATTTCCCTTTCAAGGTTGCCAATAAGGACGGTAAACCTATCGTTAAGGTTGATGTCAACAAGCAACCCAAGACTTTCACTCCCGAGGAAATCTCCGCCATGGTTCTTGGAAAGATGAAAGAGATCGCGGAAGGCTACCTCGGAAAGCCCGTTAGCCACGCCGTCGTTACCGTCCCCGCTTATTTCAACGACGCCCAGAGACAGGCTACCAAGGATGCTGGCATTATCGCTGGCCTTAATGTCCTTCGTGTTGTCAACGAACCTACAGCTGCAGCAATTGCTTACGGCCTGGATAAGACTGGTGATGAGCGCCAAATCATTGTTTATGACCTTGGTGGTGGTACCTTCGATGTCTCTCTTCTTTCCATTGATAACGGTGTCTTCGAAGTTTTGGCTACCGCCGGTGATACTCATCTGGGTGGTGAAGACTTTGATCACCGCGTCATGGACCACTTCGTCAAGCTCTACAACAAGAAACATGACGTCGACATCACCAAGGACCTCAAGACCATGGGTAAGCTCAAGCGTGAGGTTGAGAAGGCCAAGCGTACTCTCTCTTCACAAATGTCAACTCGCATCGAAATCGAAGCTTTCCATGAAGGCAAGGACTTTTCCGAGACCCTAACTCGTGCGAAGTTCGAGGAGTTGAATATGGATCTCTTCAAGCGGACCCTGAAGCCCGTTGAGCAGGTGATCAAGGACGCCAAAGTTAAGAAAGCCGACATCAGTGATATCGTCCTAGTTGGTGGCTCTACTCGTATTCCCAAGGTGCAAGCTCTGCTTGAGGAGTTCTTCAACGGAAAGAAGGCTAGCAAGGGCATTAACCCTGATGAGGCTGTCGCATTTGGTGCCGCCGTCCAGGGCGGTGTTCTCTCCGGCGAAGAGGGAACTGGTGAGATCGTCCTCATGGACGTCAACCCTCTCACTCTTGGTATTGAGACAACCGGTGGTGTTATGACCAAACTCATCCCTCGAAACACTATCATTCCCACTCGCAAATCTCAGATCTTTTCCACAGCAGCCGATAATCAGCCAACTGTCCTCATCCAAGTTTGTGAGTATTGGACCACTCGTAGTCATTAAGTTCCATACCACTGACAACCAGATTAGACGAGGGGGAGCGTTCATTGACCAAGGATAACAACCTACTGGGCAAGTTTGAGCTCACTGGCATTCCGCCGGCGCCTCGTGGTGTGCCTCAAATCGAGGTCTCGTTTGACCTAGATGCCAACGGTATCCTTAAAGTTAGCGCAGCCGATAAGGGCACAGGCAAGGCCGAGTCTATCACCATTACGAACGACAAAGGCCGCCTTACCCAAGAAGAAATTGATCGCATGGTTGCCGAGGCTGAACAATTCGCTGAAGAGGACAAGGCAGCCAAGTCTAAGATTGAGGCACGTAACAGCCTGGAGAATTATGCCTTCAGCCTCAAGAACCAGGTGAACGATGAAAGCGGCCTGGGTGCCCAGATCGATGACGATGATAAAGAAACTGTGAGTGGACATACTCTAGCCAAAGCAGGAATTACAAGCTGATCCTCATCTAGATAATGGAAGCTATTAAGGAAGCTATGGACTGGCTTGACGAGAACGCATCTTCCGCTACCGCTGAGGACTTCGAGGAGCAGAGGGAGAAGCTGTCGTCAGTCGCCTTCCCGATTACTAGCAAGCTTTATGGGTCTGGACCCGTTGAGGACGAAGAAGAGCCTGTCGAGCATGATGAGCTGTAATCTTGTAACAGGAGCATTATGGAGTTTATAGAGTCTCAATCTGGTTTTGTAATTTGTAACTTTAAAAACATCACCTTGCCTAAGTAATCGGAATACAATGAATGATACCTCAATCGAAGAAGTTAAATGATGTATCTGGTCAACGATAACATTATATGATCGATTAGGTACATGTACATTAGCGGTTGTATATACTATTACGTTACGAGTAATTTATAATTGCTTGACGCCAAAAAGAATTTTAACTAGTGTATTATTAATTAGGTAGTCCGCAGTGCGAAACGGGGGCACGTCTCCTGGAAACGGCCCTATAGTAGAGCGCTGGTGCCATATTATATATATCTGTAATGATCTAACTATAGGAATCGAAAAGGTATTTTATAAGTCTACAGCAGACATTCGGAGGCAAAAAAGCAGAGGGGAACTCGGAAAGATTGTGCATTTAAATTCGCAACTCGAAGGCAAGTCTTTTGTTATCAGCACATTAATGGATGACCAGGTGGCGGTTGTTTCCAGCGAAGACACCCCTACCCGAAATCTTTCTACATACCTCACCGGGCCTTCTTCACCCAAAAACAAGGGGGCTTCCCAAGCCAGTTCTGAAAATCGTGAATGGGAATCTACAAGGCGCGGATCCAAAAGACATGTCTGCTATTTCAGCACTGGGTGCAGAACCCTCCAAAATATGCAGAAAAGCAAGGGGGAAAGAAAAAGAATTGAAATGGTCTCATAAAGAATAGCGATCTATCTCTCTCAATGCGCGTTCCTGATCTTTGTATCGTGTGAATCGGTACAAACTATACTATTTAACACAGCCTTCTCAGCCGATAAGTTCGGGGTATTGTTCGAAATATGCGGATGACACGTCGCGGTAGGCTTTTGCAGGTTGAAAAGGGAGTGAATGCACTATTCGCGGAGGGGTAAAATCTTGTGTGCACCGGTGCATTGTCGAACGTAATGTCGACAAGGTTAAATCTTCCACTAATGGAGGATAGAGTTGTCAAGGCAGAATATGAGCGTAGTTGCGAATTCGAAGCTATTAAGAGTCTTCGTTAAATTGCGCTGTCTCTCAAGCTCACATTCCCTCTGGATCCTTGCGTGCCGACTCAAAAGGAACCGCGGTATCGAATGCAGTGCATGAAGGTCAACCCTTCCTTACCTTAAGGCCTGCGCTCCGAAAAAAAAGAGGTGCGGTTTACCGCTGGCGGAAGTGCGAACATATCATAGGGGCATCGTTGGTCCTAAATGCCACGATCGACCTTGCAAACGCATCAGGATGACAAGCCTTGACAACAACAAATAACATCGTGTGACCCTGAATGGTTTTATGGCAAAGATGTCTCCGAATTAAGCACCCCATGCACGAGCCTGTATTCCTTGAAGAGCACTGCTCGAGGCTTCGATTGTTCTTATATGCTCGAATTCGAACTTTGTGCACACAGAAATTTCATCGTCCTCGGCCCAACCCCCACCTTCTGGAATTTTCTCCCTTTCTCCAAGGTTTAATGTTTTCCTAGCCAGTATTGCCAAAGTATTACTTCTCCAGATTAAGAACATGCCATTACTAGGCACGGCTACTGTCTGAGGGAGGTGAAACAAAGGAAATCCCTCAGAAGCAAAACATCCCCTATGTTATCTATGATACCACGAATAACAGTGTATTCGGTCCCTTGGAATCTAGAACATCATTGGTGCAAAAATGTCAGTTGTATTGCAGAAGACTCGAAACACGGGTCATAGATTAATATTTAGTGATCACAACTATTAGAGGTCGGGTATGATATACATACCTCGGTAGCGATCTCATTCAGGTGCCGTGAATAGTCGCTGCGTTATTGAACAGAAGGCTCCGAGGTCTTATTGCGCGAAGAATCATCCCCCCCAAAGATTGCCTGCATCTCTTCAAGCGAGTGGCCGGCAGTCTAGGCAAGTCAAATCAGTTTAAAGGACATGAATGCGAATACAGGAACTTTGGGCAGCGAAAGTGCACCGAAGCAAAACTGACCTCCTTTAAGAACAGCCACGAATATACAATGATTGCATAATTGAAGATAGCAAACATGAGAAAGGTCCTCCACCCAATGTTTGCAATCGCATGCGGTGTTATCTGGGACATGACGAAGTTGAACAGCCATTGCGAAGCCGCTCCGATAGCTACGCCAATCTCGCGCGTCCTACTTGAGAAGATCTCACCGAGATACAACCACGGAAGAGGACCCCAGGACATGTTAAAACTGAAAGACTCCGCATAAGTCATAATGATGGCGGCAATGCCGGCCTTGGATGCCCCTTGTTGCATGGCTGTCGCGCTGGGCGGATGTGTGGCCACAATGCACGCTATTATAAGCATGAATGAACCCATTGCGGCTGCACCCACCATGAAAGGCGTGCGGCGGCCAATCCTGTCGAGAACAAAGATCTGGAAAGTGAGGACGGCTACTACCTTAACGACGCCAAAGAAGCCTGTCACAAGCATACTGGATCTACCGGCTCCGATAGTGGAGAAGATCTGTGCAGCGTAGTAGGCAAGAGAGGTATTTCCTGTCAATTGCGCACATAGCTGGACTGTGATGGCAATGAAAACCCGATAGCGGTTTGCCGGCAGAAGAAGCTCTCTGGGAGTAAAGTTTTCCTTAATGCGTGCCTCTTCCTCGATGCCTGCAAGAATTTCCTTAAATTCTTGTCGCAGCTCCTCAGTCTCTGCGCCTCCACGAACCCATCTCAAGGAGGCCCATGCCGCGTCCACCTGGCCTCTTTTAGCTAGCCATCGCGCGCTCTCCTTGACAGTACACATGCCAATCAGCAACAAACTTGATGGCAGCAACTGAAGACTGAGAGGAATTTGCCACTGTCTTGTCGCGGATGGCTGGTCTACAGAGACTGCGTATGTTACCCAATAAGCAATCATAACCCCCATCGCAAAGAAGAGTTGAAAGCAGGCTCCAAGTTTGCCTCTTATTTCTTTGGGTGCCATTTCAGCTGTATATATCGGAATCAATGTTGTGGCTGCCCCAATCCCGACTCCGGCGATGACTCTCCCTGCGTAGAAAGTGCCTAGAGTATGGCTATTCACAATTTGGAGTATCGTCCCAAGTGTGAATACAATAGCGCTGATGACAAGGCCTGCACGTCGACCGAGACGCGCCGCAACCGGCCATACTAGGAAACATCCAAAGAAAGCCCCGCCTTGGAGGATTGACACGGCATTTGAGTTGACATTGGTTCTTTGAGCATTAGTGTAGCGGAAGTCACGTTCAAAGGATGCCAGTGTGAGGACACCACCTAAGTCGAGAATTGTTAGTTGTCTTAGACGATTACTTATTAAGAGCTTTGACGGATTATACACACTGATCACGCCCGTATCGAAGGCGAAAGCAAAGGAGCCCATGCAACTGACACAGACGATGTAGAAGGCCCGCAGTCGTCCGAGGTTTGAGCTCATGTTGGTGCGAGTAGCTATGTCAATCGTCTAGTAGTAGGAGGATTTCAACATCAGTAGCGCATATATTCTATTACAAAGGTCCTTCACACCAAGAAACCGTGGAAGACTGCAGTGAAGATTCTAAATCTATGGAAGGGATAAAGAGGTGGGAGACAGCCATGGGTCGAGGAGGGCGACCAACAAAGAGATACAAATATGGCTTCTCAGTAGCAGATCGCATCGAGCTGAATGAACATGGATGATGGCCAGACATAGATCCCTGTCAAGACGGCCAGGCAAAGAAAGAGGTTAAAGCAAGGACTCCGCAGTATGAGGCGGCAGCCATTGATTGTTGAACATGCACTGGTAGGGTCTTCTTCATGTTTTGCTTTCTGGCTAAGTTACATGATATGCTCATAATAATACCTATTCAATGATATATAGTGTATTACGCCTTGAGAGCGGAAGATGGCGCTATTCGGGCTAGTTCTATATGTATGATATTAAACAAGGTTACTGTATCGTGATAGTAGTCCCATGACTTGAAAACCATAACATGCAAATCGCTGAAATTTGACACAATGCCTGTACGGAACTCACTTCATAGTCCACACTTCAGCTTGGCGGGCGATACCTGGTATGTAAACAGGCGTTAATAATGGCTACATTAATTACCTAGGCACAATAATATATAAATGCTACAATACCCAGTACAAACTTAAATCTGGTAGCAGATTCATCATCTATGCATACTATACTATGTTTGGACGCTCGCCGAAGCCAGAAACTCAAACTCCGGCCCTTCCCAGCACTTTTATCATTCAACACAACACATTTTTCAATTTCATTCTCTAGGATAGCTTCTATGCATGCTACCTTGAATATTTTAATGCCAACATGCTGGGAGCTATGTATCTGCGCAAGAAGTTTGGCTTTCGGCTATGGCTCGTGATGGTCATTAACTTATCCTGGGTCTCCAGGCAGAAACCATGGGCTTTCAATGTTAAAAACTTGTAGAAATCTAAAGATTGGATACTTTCTCTTGGTTTTGAGTATATGAGAACAACGAATTATACATTATGGTTGATACTCTTTGGCATTTGGTGTCAAATGGTATGGTTTATCGCTCAGTTTGAAGGCGGTGAAAGTATTGCTGGTCGAGCCGCTCCACTGGAGTGCCCGGGAAAAAGGAAAGGAGGGCAGCCTATAAAAAAGTACCATGGTTCTTGCATCTTGGCTCGCCAAGACTTTTCACCGCCTTGGAATCCAGCGGACGCCAGAGCAGCCCATGAAAACCATGATTGATCATTCTTATATACTTAAATCAAGAGAAATGCCGAATCTTTGACTTTCTACAACTTTTCGGTATCGGAGACCCATACTTTTTGCTTGAAGGGCCAGGAGAAGTCACTGATCATCACCGAATACTAGGCTTCTTGCGTAGATAGTCTATAGCTAATTTTCAAGAATCAAGAGACTATTAAGTTTGCCATTTTTCTTAATATTCTCAGTTGCCTACATTATTTCTCTTCCAAGCTCTCAGAATATCTCAAGAAGCAACTACAGCTAAGGCTGTGAGGCGTCTTACACCGGAAATGCAACAATGGTGGAATCGGAATGAAACGTGTATTCCAAGGGACTATACAAGGGATCAAGTCAAAGAATTCAAGAGCGCTGTCGAAGATCTTACAGGCTGCATCCTATTGCTTTTAGATAAATGCGTGGTGAATGGGATGGTCGATATATCCGTCAATATTTTATAAAACATCGCAACGCGAGTTCAAACGTTTATGTACCATATCAAGCATACCTCAAGTGTTAATGCCTAGGAGATGCAGGGCTACACTCTATTAACTAGTTCTGGGAAACCGCTAACTTCCATAGTCATTGCGGATATTTGAGAGATTGCATCAGAGGCTGGCCTGTAATGAGAGCTACGCCCTCAGAGCTTATTGACAGCCGGTACTTCGCGAGATATCCGAAATTTGATGTAGAATATGCATGCGGTATAGCTCGTGAAGCTGCGGCTAGGCGGTTGCGCCAGTACGGAATGGACAAATTCGGCGATATCTGCTCCAAAAGGGGACTATCACTAAGGACATGAAGGCTCTATTTATGTCCTTCAAACCGGTCCTCATATCTTCAGTAGTCTGGGAGTCCCCATCACTGTAGTATCAGAATCCGGTTCTTTATTATACAATTGTTGGGCTCTCCCAACAGTCCTCCTTGTTCCAAACCAATTGCCGGTATATTCCTACCATCCAAGTTGCTACTAGTATTGGCAACAGTTGGTTGTACCCAACAGTCCAACTACCGGTAGTTATATCCGCAACCCACCCGTTACAGGCTGTCTTGTTGTCAATCGCATCCCGTGGCTTAGAGATTAAAGAGCAGATTTCTAAGAAAATGGATACGATCATGTTCAGCGGAAATAGGTTAAACGTCAAGAGGACTAAAAAGGATCCATTGCTCTATTGTCCATTAGTGTTCAACCGCTGTGGTATCGACGGAATCATTGTTTGATTTGCCGAAGGAAAGTGTTTTATGTTTCCTCTCCAGATTACTATAGCAAGATCTCACTCAGATTCTGAAAGTATTTTCTTCAGTGAGTGGAATATGTGGACCGATGGACTTGAAGATATTGAAGTTGTGCCAGCGTTTATTTGGATTACAAAAGAGGATTCCGGGATTGAGGATGTTGACGAAGAATATCGCTCGACAAGATTAGGACTAAAGCTTATATATCCTTCATTTAGGAGGCACAAGATTCCTCTTAAAAGGGTCAACCTGGATATCTGGGAGCGCTATCAACAAGCTCTCAAGAAGTCACAAGAGAACTTAAAAGATTGGGTGGAAAACGTCGAGGACAACTAAGCATTGCTGGATGCTAGTGAGGCAGAATGCTAGAGAGTAGAGAAAAGAGTGATGACGGAACAATAGGCAGAGAGGAACAAGGAAAGTCTGGAGAAGTTAGAAGGGGTGGAGGAACAAGCGTGATCAGCCGGACCTAGCGCTACTATAAGCTCTAGTGTTTTAGGAAGTAAAAGAAAGCGGAGGAAAGGAAGAGGGAAATGAGGAAGACAGAGATAACCATAAAGAAAGTCTTTAAGATTCAAGAGCTTCTCAAAAACTGATTGAAGCCATTGACTAACACAGAATCCCAACTTATCGATCACCGTTTAGAAGAGTCGTCCAGCCCCCAGAACCTTATTTGTCTAACCCCTTAGAATTTATTTATCCTGAAGCGTAAAAGAGCCTCTCTGCACCAATACACTTATTAGTGTTTCCATAACTCCTTTCAATAAACTCTTTAAGACATCAAAGCAGGAGCCTCTACCAACACAGAAGATTTTCGATAACACGGACAATGCAGTCGCATTAGCAAAGCTACGCAACGCCACACCACCACATGAAAAACAAAACCGGAAGCGGTAACTTTATGGATAATTAATTGGTTTAAGAATAAGTTACAGAAAGATATATCAAAAAATCGTAAGGGGTTCGTTTGAAAAAAGGGCACTTTTTCGGACATATCTCGCGGGCGCTTAATTACATGCGCCAACAATACGGTAACCTGACGGAAGCTAGCCTGACTGAGCTTGGCCTGATCAATAGTAGGGCCCGATTGGACTTCCAATCAGGCTACCTGATGTTCGGTTTAGCGTAGTTCGCGTTCGGATCTTGTAATAAAATAAAACAATAATAAGAAAAACGCGAACAACTAGAAATAATTCTAATTCGGTGGTCCGTGCGTTATTGATAAGCGTGACAACAAAAATTTACAACAAGATAACTACAAGTCCCGAACGCGAACACCTCTAATGCTACCTGTTTTTTTGTAAGAGGAGATCTGGCGACCAGCACATTATATAATTGCTCACTAGAAGTATGCATTACAAAGATATTCATCCCTTGGGAATGTACAAATCATGATAGCACAATTGTAAGTAATCATACTACCAGGTACTATGTTGGACGCTCGCCGAGCCCGAAAATCAAAGCCCCAGCCCTTCCAGCACTTTTATCATCCAATACAACGTATTTTTCAATTTCCCAATAATTAGATTTATTCTCTAGGATAACCTCTACGTATACTGCCTTGAATTTTTTGACTCCAACATGCTGGTAGCTATGTATCTGCGCAAGAAGCTTAGCTTTCGGCTATGGCTCGTGATAATCATTAACTTAACCTGGGTCTCTAGGCAGAAAGCATGGGGTTTCAATGGCAAAAACTTGTAAAAATCTAAAGATTAGATACTTCTCTTGGTTTTGAGTATATGAGAACAACGAATTATACATTGTGGTTGATGCTCTTCGTTGCTCTTTGGCATTGGTGTTAAAGGGTTTATCGCTCAGTTTTAAGGCGGTGAAAAATATTGCCAGTCAAACCGCTCCACTCCAACTGAACCTACAGACAATGGAAAATGTATTGACACCGGTATTTATTTGTACTAGAGTATATATTATTAATCCTGATCTTTATTAGGACATGTTCTACATGTATGTCCTTTAGTGCCACATACAGAGCATGTTGGTGGCCGTCTGGCGCGACGTAGTTTAGGCTCTGGGGGTTCAGAATCACTTTCGTCATCATTAAGGCTAAGGCAGAGAAGTGATGAGGAAAGGGTTTCCTCAGTGCTTAAGTTAGTCTCTCTTGCGGCCTCTTAAGCCTTTTGTCATGCACTCTTTTTGGCTGCGGCCTCTTCCTTTGCCACATTTTTTTCCTCCTCCTTTTGGCGGATTTTGTGCACATAGGCAAGAGTAATAACTCTCCCACCGCAACGAAGAATATTCCTCCTCTGCTTCTTCTCTTTTTTCGCCCTATTTTCTTTCCAAAGTCCCTTGTTTTCTTTTTACAAGACGGCAAACTTCGTACTAAGATGAGAAACCCCATGAGGTACCTTTTGAGAGAGTGGTCGGGTAGGGCTTGAGCTCTCAATACCATGTTCCTCAAGATGCTTTTCGAGCCGACAACAGTCAAAAAGCTGAGCGTAGTCTCCGGGAGTTTTAAAGCTGGCGGATGTCAACGGTCGATCAGTCTTTCAGGCCGAGTGAGATCCTCCTTTGAGGGAATCAACTTTGCTAAAACCGTAGATGGGTTGTGTGGGACTATACTCGATTGTGCGAATGAAGAACAGATAGTTGTGTTTGTAAAAGCCTTCTTTCGAGCTTCGCTATAGAAACGTAGAAAGTCCGATTTCGAGACGCTATCTAGCCCATTAGTACATGCTTTATCGACTTCCATATGATAATAGTGTGCTAGTGGCCCGAAACATCCTACATCTAGCGGCTGAAGGAGATGCGTTGTCTGGGGTGGAAGGCAAGTAAGAAGTATATTGTTATCATGACGGAACCCCAAAAATTGTCCCGTCAGGTGACTCGAATGGCCGTCCATGGTAAGAAGCTTGGTATGTCCGCGGCATTGATAGGCCGTGGCGGGACTAACCCACTCAAATGATAGCTCATGGTCGGTATAGCCTTTTGGGCTTGTAGCAAAGGTCGTGCCATCCATAGATTTACCTAGCGATAGAGGAATCCAGTTGTTGCGGTGTTCTTTTCCGATTCCCTGGCTGCAGCTTGTATGAAACTTCGGAAGTTGCCGGAATAAGGACCGTCGCCCTTTCGCCCAAGCCCAAACAAAACACAGCCTTTCTCATCCATATTGTAGGTGTTCGCATTTGAAATGCAATGCTCCTTCAATGCACTCCCAAGACGGCTGAACCACTTTTGGAGAGATTCTCTTGAGACGCTATTCCACCGCTGCTGGTCTAACGATGTGGATAAGATAGTTTTAACCTCCAGATGTCGTCTGCAAAATCGGCTCACCCACTTCGCACTTAGAGGAGGCAGCGTTTTATTACTTGTCAGTGCCCGTGCTTGTCTAACGTGCTATGCTATTTCCCTGAGACGAGAGGGCCGGGCGGGAACTCCGAACCGATGGAGTTGAAATAACCATTCAATGAGGCTTTTTTACTCATTGGGTTTGAGGGTTAGGCGATCCTTGTAGGTTTCAGGGACGGATTTTCGCCCTGCATATCGGTACTTGAGCGTTGAGGGCAGGACTTCCAATGCTCTCACAGCAGCGTTCAAGGAAGGATAACGACCATTCTAATAGCCTTGAATAGCGCACTTTATGCGAGTCTCTAGAGGAGGGAAGCCTATGAAAAAGGAGCGAAGTTGTTGGTTCTTGCATCTTGGCTCGCCAAAATTCTTCACTGCCTTGGAATCCAGCGGACGCGAGAGCAGCCCCGTGAAAACCACATCAAATAGCATTAACAACAACGCATAATTAATCATTCTTATATACTTAAAATTAAGAGAAATGCCGAATCTTTAAGTGTCTATAACTTTTCAGTGTTGAAGACCCATACTTTTTGCCTGAAGGGCCAGGACAAGTTAATGATCACACGAGCCATAACCGAATACCAGGCTTCTCGCGCAAATACATAGCTACTAGCGCGTTGAAATTAAAATATTCAAGGACGTATACATAGAACCTATCCTAGAGAATAAATCTAATAATAAACATTATGAAATTGAAAAATACGTTGTGTTGAATGGTAAAAGTGCGGGGAAGAGCTGAGGTTTGGTTTTCCGGCTCGGCGAGCGTCCAAACCTAGTAATTGATGTAATCGGCTAAGTCACAATTAATCAAGCTCGGTGGCTAGTTTTAGACTAACTTAACTGCATATAGTATAATAGTAATGAAGTTTCTAACGGTCTGGTGTATGTTGGTGTCTTTAGACAAGTTGTATGCACTTTGGATACTATACCTACGGTGGCGGACACTCAAAAACGGAGGAAGGGGACATTCATTTTGATTAGTAATTCGTACTATACACCGTAATGACATGTAATAGTAATAATACAACTAAGATATTTTACGCTAGCGTGACCACTATACTACCTACCTCTACTTAGAGACGGAATGTGCAGCAAATGTATAACGAGGTGGACCCGGTAACGAGTATATAATAAAATCTCCGAAGGCATTTAAAGGGTAAATTATTGGGGAACGAAAATTGTGGCTAAGTGAGAAGGAATTTCACCTTGAATGCCCTAAGCCACATTGCGAGAAATGCCCGGGAGAGACAATAATGCAAAGAATGTATTAAGGGCAGAAGATGTGACTCTTGCCAGCAAAAAAGGAACCACAGTAGTAACTACATACGGAAACAAATGGGTTCATTGGAAAGATTCCTGCCAATACGTTCAAGAGAAATTCTGTGCATATTGTGAGAGGAGGCAGAAAAAAGGCTGCATTATTATTATTATTTAATCAGGATTATTGTCTGTAACCAGCCTTTCGGCTATGACAGACACCCACCACCGGCTTGT
>JAHQZX020000007.1:126551-201818 GCA_019804575.2 Pseudotulostoma volvatum | reverse complement strand
CTACTTCATGGACACTAAGCTTAGTTAAGTTAGAGGTGTGGCAGGAAGATAATTGGTGTGGCTATACCACTACCCTAATAATATCTATAGTAGCGGTCAGCTTATACGGTAGCAATTTATTTTGATTAGTAACCCAACACGTTAGTATTAATACCGTAACTTAAACGAAAAACCTTGCCAACATTCCTCGTCCGAGTAAACGGAGAAATCATCTCCGAAGATAAAAAATGCACGCTTTAACCCTCCTGTCGCAGAACCCCTGCGGCTCTCGCAAACTTGTTGTCCTCACGGCCGGATTTCCAAGCGCAGAGATGTGAGATTGAGGAGCGCATCTAGGGGGCATCTGGCCGTCATAGAGTAATGTTTTACCCAAAATTTCATTGTTAGTTAAAAACCATGTTGAATATTTTTGGTGTCGCTCAAAACGGCATACTCGTGACCATATGCTACTATATTAATTGATGGCGTGAGAGAACGTTTCCTTGAGCGTTGTCAGAAGTCAAAATCAGCACTATCCTATCATGCTTCAAAAAGATGGAGCTTTACAGGCAGGGTATCACTTACGGTCAACTGAATGGAAGAGAAAGTATATGTACTAATCAATGACGGTGTGCTTGGTATTCTAGAGGTAAAATACGGTAAAATTACAGTAATAAAAATTCGTGCCTTTCCTAGTATAGTATAGTAACAACAGTGGAGTTCCAAAGGGGCGCAATTTTTTGCCCCCACCAAAATCATATTGATAGCAAATTTCCACCGAGGAAGGATATTTGGGTTTGAGGCCGCAATGTTATAGAGCAGCCATTTATTGATAGATTTGCGGCCTCTACATTAAATTTCATTGAGTTGTGGTGGCCCCATTATGTTTCGCGTTGGTCGATGATGGTCGCAATTTTTCCATCAGGTTCATGCGCTCCGCCACCATAGTAGATCTAATTAGTAATAGATATCCCGATTACCCGATCCGTGAATGGTGACTAGGGTTTGACTACTAGGTAGCCTAGTCGACTTGACTGACTTTGACTAACCCCTTGAACTAGGGTGACCCCGACTTTATTGGCTGCGAACTGGATCAGCGCATAAGGATTGAGACATGCATTGTAGGCCTAGAAGCTTTCAACTTGGTCAATAAGTCAAGTCGCTTGAGTGGAGAGGCACTAGCTTTATTCAGATAACTAACCAGTCAGCGACTTGATTCAACTGCCAAGTCCGACTTGACTTGAAACCCTTTTTTAGGGGTTATAAACGGATAACTAGTAGGTAAGTAAACTCTTATGCTAATATGCGTGATAACTTCCAATACGAAGTATTAATGAGTTGACAGGCATTGTAATGGAGTTACGTTACAGTGAATCTCATAATCGGCTTCATGATGGAGATGTGGACCTCCTATTATTAGGCACTGAGGGGCGAATCGGAGTTGTAATTACTATTACCTATGGCGCATAGACAAAGCGAATAATGCTGGTAAACCTCCTTTTTCTTCCTATCAATTTGTTCCCAGAGATTATAACCTGCGGCTTAGGTCATCGGTGGCAATGCTTGCGATTCTGGCGGTATCAAATTCTGTGAAATAATGAAAGACAATGCAAACATCTCTCTAGCCTAGAAAATCCATCGTCCCTCTATTTCGACGGCCTTCGCGATTAATTAAGAGTTTGTTGAAACAATACAACTCCAAAAAGGCAGTGGGAATGATTCCGAGATAGAATGACTATTCTTCCGCTGAAGTCTGAGTATTGAAGTCTTTTAGTGGTTGCTTCTGGTCTTTGTGGATGGTTCAACGTCCCGAGATCGCTTCTGCGTCTTTTACTCAGAGATGGCGAGAAATCTAGCCGCGGAACCCATCGCCCACAAGTAGAGGATTTAAGCGATTCTGCACATGTATGCAGGGAAGCCATCGCGACTGGCGTCTGTCCGTTTATATGTAGATGTAGATAATCCCGCCAGATATCGGCATCAATCTCTTCCCGCTTTTTCTACATGTCCCCGTTGTTAACATCGTCTTTTCGATTGGTAGGGCTTGGTTCCGGTGAGTTTTTCAAGTCCCTATCTCTCGCCCCTATTTCATCTGCCTCCTTCACTGGGTTACATGCGTGAGATTTAACAAATTATAAAGCGCCCCAAGTGCGTAGATTAGCTACATCTACGTGTATAAAAAGCTATTTCGGCCCTACCCAAGAATCTTGAATCGCGATTCAGAAACAACAACAATGGATTTCTAGCCTGTGAGTGACGGAAATTGAAGCCTCTCCAAAAAATCTCGGATATCTTACCTATTCCTTCACTCCCTAAGATGACATCGAGCGTTGGTAAAGTGTAGGAGAAGATCCATTGTTGATGCGTAACCGGCATTGGCTAATATATATCTGGCGGCGCTTGAAACCTCTCCTTTGGCACCCATCAATCGTGCGCCGAACCCTACCAACCAAGAGGGGGAATAGAAGATTCATTTCGAAATCGACCGCCGTCATGAAAAGCTCTCTAATAGAGCGGAATGAAGCGCCTTGGCTGTCAATTCAAAGGAATATCATAAGCTGTGGTGCGGGGGTAGGCTGAACATTCTCGAGGCTGCATTCATAGGTAAGTACCCCAGAAACTGGTCTTTAGATGGGCGTATCAGGGCTTCAAAATCATTCGGGGTGTTATAAGATTTTTCCCCTTTTCTCCACCACCAAACGAAGTCCGCCGATTCTAAATATTCTCTAGCTGTTTAGAGCCTACCTCCGCGATTATGAGTATCATGTGAATGATATAGAAAATTGGGACGGGGACAGCGAGGTGTCGGCCAGGACTTGTAATGTCGCCTTGAAGTTCCATGCTGACAGAAATCCAAGCGAAAGAGTGGTGAGGAAGCACTAACGTAAATTCATTTACGCATCATCTCCCCCTCGCATCCCCAGCTCCAACACACTGAAGTGGGGACCGACTCGACTGAGACAAGAAAATCCTACGTACCGTACGATAATCAACTTAAGTCTCCTACTGCAACTGGCACGGGTTTTACATCATTGAAGCCCTGATTTAAGTAAGGCTGTTGAGGAAAAAGACGAGTGGTCGTTTTAACGTCAAGATCAATGAGGAGACTTTCGGGACACCCTCCCTTGGACGTGCACCCAATTGGATTCATGCAAAGCCTTCCCAATGCTCTACTGATGGATTGCCAACGATCGATTTACATTGTTGCTCCTTCACTTGCTTGGCGTCCCTCCAATTTTTCCTGTTTTGCTTTGCTTCCTGCCTAATTTTCACAGATGATGAGAATGAGCTTAAAATATTCTAGCTGTCGTCAGATCTTGGCGGGCCTCAACGCCTCTGCCTTCGGCGTAGTATTGACCAGAACGTTTTCGCCAAAGCAAAGGCTGAGCGCGCTTGGTTTAACACCTAAACAACAGGAGCAGCGTCGCGGAGATTGGTTTCCAGTAAATAAAGTCTCAGTATCGTAATTCATGCATGTATTTTCTCTTATTTGTGTCGCAGATCGGCGATTCATTCTGTTTGTTACGATGTATCCATTCCTTTTTATTCGCTACGATGATATACCTGTTTTCTTCCGCTTGTCATGATATATCCACTTTTTTGTTTGCTAAAAATACTCAACGCGGCGAGAATTATCACTTGAATTTCATAACCAATCTCTACCATTCTACCATGATAGGTCGCTCACAACTCATCCGGCTACAGGTTCGCTAGGGAGTAACAGAGAATATGTTGATAACTAGCGCTAGCTGGTAGCAACAACGGCCCGATGAATATAACGCAAAAATGCATACTAGTATATGTAGTAATGGCGCCTTTGGCACCCAGAATATCAACACTAGAGCTCAAAATATACATGTATAAGGCGGGTCTCCATCCACCAAATTACAAGCGGTAGCAATAGGTACTAATGCAGGCACGCATACATGTATAAGAGCTGGTATAATCGCAGTATCGTGGTCGTAACTAGAGCGGGGCTTCTATGTACTGAATAAGTATCGTAAGGAAATTCTAGTCATTACGAAGATCGGCGAATAATGAATATCGCCTGAGTGACTTCAGAACGGAGGGTTACAAGTCTAGTGTCAATGTAGTTTAGTATGGTTTTGAGGCCTGAAAACTCAATTTGCAGTTGGGTTGTGAGATAGTTTGAAAGCCCCACACTTGTAACACTGTAATAAATGTAACTCCAATACCAGGTTAATAATTAAAAATACACGGGATGGCTGTTATGCTGTAATACCGTAGGATGGCGATATAGCCCGTGGGATTATGATATTATATAATGGTAGTGGTTGTGAATACTATATAGCTATAGACCTCAAATTCTGGAAGAGCTGTTGGCAAACTTTACAACATTGTGAAGTAAATTCAGAGGCTGTAAGACCTGCGAGTCTGTGACCTTGTGGAGAACCAAGAAGACGATGATACCGGGCCTAGCCTTAACCAAAGAACTACCAATCAAGGCTAGCAATCTTGCGATAGCCGCCTCACTGCAGATGATTGGTCTATCTTAACAGAGTGCCTTATCATTTTAAAGCCTTTTAAAATGGCGTGCAGCTATCATAGTCAATGGTGAGTATATGATTCTTTGGTACCATTTTCACTCGCTGACTCAGAGCGTGTTTATGTATGGCGCTTTATGGGGGCGCTTTATGGGGGGATCTCCCTACCATTGAATCCTTGCTGAAAGCCGTCAAGACTTATATATACTCTTCGCAGGCTTCCACAGGTTTTCCCGGGAGCTACACTAGGTACTGAGACCCAGCTAATATTTTCTAAACGGCGTCCAGCTTGGATGGGAGAAGCATGACAAATATTCCCAGCTCACCGACAAGTCGTCGGCCTATGTTGCTGCGATTCCACTCCATGCAAATGACGATGGATCGAGAAGAGGTGGGACCATTCCCTTGATTGGCAGAGCAGTGTAGACATGACGATAAACGAGCATGGGCATGGCACAAGTCAAAGACGGTGAAGGATCATCTTGGCCCAGTTGATTCTAACCGGTACTACACATAACCTCCGAAGGACCGGAAGCCGCTGGAGGAATCGGCCGACTCGCTACAACTGGAATATTTTATGGGCGAAGATTTCCACAGCAGCACTGATGAAGACGACGTACACAAAAGCTCCGCGAAAATACGGATACTCCTATCGCCTACTAGCATAAGAAGCATTTGGTATGGCCTGGTCTTTCAACTTTGCACTGGACCTGTTTGGAATTCCGGCCATGAGCGCCGAACCCGAAAAACGGTGTTCAGTAGTGTAGGAAGAAAGGTTCGACCTGATCGGGGAGTACATGTCCTGTATGTTGCTGCTGCCTGTCTCGAGTAATGGGAATATAAGAGTGGGATGATTAACTAGGTCCCAAAGTCGGCACTTAGAGAGTACTGTGTGTAAACTAGTGCGTGTGCAAAATTTTCTAGAGTAACTAGTTGTGGTGTAGTTTTGTCAATCTAGAGCCTAGGGCTACTAGGCACACTGGGCAAAACGGGGCAGACTCAACTGGGCAGTGTAGTGATGTAGCTAGTAGCTGTTAACCCGGAAACTGCACCACACGCACCAACTTCACCGAGTAAAAAGGCAACGCCCAAGAATTCTATATTAAAAATTGTCATGCACTTGGAGACACATACTATGATAGATGTGCCCGGTTACTTTAAAAGTACTAGTCCTAATATACTAATACCGCTATCTAGTTAATTAGTTGATATCGTATGATCATTGGATTCTAGTAGTATCATAGGCAACTAGTTAGTTAAATATAAGTAGTATTCTTCTACTTTTATAGGATAAGCTTTGTAAGGAACAATCAGCCTGTAGCTAACTAATAGTATCATACAATCATGAAGACAATATTCTAACAGGACCCTGAATAATAATCCTGAATGAGTATGTGGCGTGGCCACCATTTCACCTAGCTCAATGATCCAAGCTTTTCTGTGACACAAATCTAGGTAGCCCGCATGCACATACTAAGCGCTATGAATACAACATTTACTATGATAGTAGAGGTAGGATGTGATGACATACATATCACATGCATGCGATCCAGAATCAGGAACCGTAGTGATACATCATCACGTAGCTCAAGGACTGTATGTACATTGTAACATTGTAGGACTAGCCGGATCATAGTAATAGGGAGTTCAGCCGGTCGGGCGGCTTCACCTAGGCTGAAATTCTGCCGAGAATCCAGATGATACTTCCCGAGTCAGCTGGGGTCCCTTTTTTTAAGTTTTTGCAATCCTTATTTTATTATACTCTAACTTATACGATAGCTGAGTGGGGATCTAAAAAAAAAAAAAAAGCGTTCTCAAGTTTCCTAACATGGTAAGTAACTAGGGTGCAAACTTCAATGCTGGCCTATTCATCAAGTTCATCTGTGCTATTCACATTTTTCAAACAGAGCACAGTAGGCCGAGCAACTTTGTTTTAGCCATGAGGCTTTGCTGTTCGAAAAAGCGTAGCGAAGCTAAGCGCTCAGTCTTGGCTAACATCGTTCTAATCTTAGAGCATAACATGATGACTCGGGTTCGGAACAGATTTAGCGCTGTTCGCCCGATGCGCGAATAGCAACAAATGAATAAGTGATTGGTACACTTCTACCTTACCAGATGCATCATCTAATTCTTTTTCGGCCTAGATTACTTCCACCAGCTAGCATCTCGGACTCGCCGACGGGGGTAAAGACTGACCTTCTTCAGCCCTAGATATTAATATCAGTGCCCAGAAGTCCTTGGCTATGTGAGGTTGGTATATTAATTAGATATAGGGTAATATAAATATCAAATGTTTATCTCTAATGTCTTCTTTTCATCACGGCTCGCTTATGTATCACAATTGTATGCTTTTTCGTCTTGCATTGCTCTGCAGCAGCTGGCGAGTATAACTCGGCCAGCTTCCCCGCCAATATAATATCTGCCTGACAGTGAGTGTTAGCGCTTTTACCCCTCTCTTTTTCTCTTTCCTGTGATTCTCTGACCGACATCGGTCAATGGTTTATTAAAGACCCGTGTAGATCAATGGGATTTGGGTGTTGAAGATGTAATTTCTAAATCTTCCTGGCACTAATTAATATTGCTTGACATGCATTCCTCAATGAAGTTCTGCCATTTGTTGTTTCAACTATGTTGTAGCGCTAGATCTGATATGATTTATTAGATATAAGTGAGGTCACGATGCCGGAATCCAATCGTATCTCCATTCGCAAAACTCTTGAAGGGTTCCTGAGCCAGTTGCGCAAAGTTATTTCCGCTTCGTTGCGACCTCTTGCATCTGAAACTGGGGATGGAACCTACATTGTAGAACCTTCCTCGACTGGGGTTGGTCAGGACTTTTCTCACGTCAATATTGGGGAAGTCAATGCTCTCCTTCAAGCCATCGATTCTTCCGCAACTGGAAAGCCTCTGAATGATAGGGATTATATTATGGAGCGCACTATTCAGGCAAGTGCTCTCGCGTTCTTGCTGACGAACGCTTGGTTAATGAAATATATTATAGATGGTTTCAAGTCTTCCTGCAACATCCCGAGGTGGGAAGGACCTAACGAATTCCCTCCTTCGATTACTATGGGATGACTTAAATCATCCACAATCGTCGTATGTTATTCGCAATTATAAATTCTTGTTCGCTACCTCTAATTCCTAAACCGAAGATTTCTTGGGAAAGAATTTGCCTATCGCTCAGCAGACGGTTCTAATAACGTAGGTCCTCGAAATTTTTTCTTTTGCAACAACCTACTAATAACATTCAGAATGTTCTGTTGCCGCATATTGGCGCTGCAGGCACTCCGTATGCCAGAACTGTGAAACCCAGGACGGTACTGCCTGGTGCCCTCCCTGAACCAGAGGTCATCTTTGACTCGATTCTTGCTCGAAGGAGTTTTCGGCCGCATCCAAACAAGATCTCCAGCATACTTTTCTACTTGGCAGCAATAATAATACACGGTAGGCGTCTCGAAACCTCCGGACCTTCTAGTTCGTCAGCAACCTCATATTCTTGCAGATCTCTTCCGAACGGACCCACATGATAATACAAGGTCGCTAACTTCCTCTTATCTCGACCTGGCTCCACTATATGGCAGTAACCAGGATGAACAGAATGCCGTACGGACATTCAAAGATGGAAGGCTTAAGCCCGACTGTTTCTCTGAGAAACGAGTGATAGGATTTCCACCTGGAGTGGGTGTTTTACTTATCATGTTCAATAGGTTCCACAACTATGTCGTTCAGAACTTGGCTTTGATCAATGAAAAAGGGCGGTTCGCGAAGCCAGATGAATCAAACACCAAGGCTTATGCTAAATATGATAATGACCTTTTCCAGACTGGTCGGCTGGTGACGTGCGGACTTTACGTTAATATCATACTGAAGGACTATGTTCGAACGATCCTGGGTGTCAACAAAACGGATAGTACTTGGAGTTTGGATCCTCGTTCTGACATGAAGAACAATATCTTTGGTGAAGCTGCAGGTAGGGCTACAGGCAATCAGGTCTCAGCCGAGTTCAACCTTGTTTACCGTTGGCATTCCTGCATTTCTGAACGTGATGCAAAGTGGACGCAGGAAATATATGAGAAGATGCTCCCAGGCGGCCGGTTTAGTAACATCACTGCGCAAGATTTCATTCGGGGAGTTGCCCACTGGGAAGCCAATCTGCCGGTTGACCCCCAGGAGCGACCATTCGCCAATCTGCACCGCGGAGAGAGTGGATCATATGATGACGATGATCTAGTCGGGATCTTTCGGGATAGTGTTGAAGATTGTGCCGGGGCTTTCGGAGCCACACATGTCCCTACGGCGCTCAAGGCGGTGGAGGTGCTAGGCATCAAGCAGGCACGCTCATGGAACTTGGCCACCCTCAATGAATTTAGACAATATTTCAACCTGACCCCCCATAAGACCTTCGAAGACATTAATTCGGACCCGTATGTTGCGGATCAACTTAGGCATCTCTATGATCACCCCGACTACGTTGAACTATATCCTGGGCTTATCGTCGAGGATGCAAAGCCTCCAATCCCGGGTAGTGGTCTCTGCACAAACTTCAGCGTCTCAAGAGGAGTTCTCTCAGATGCTGTTTCCTTGGTTCGCGGCGACCGTTTCTATACCATTGAATGGACCCCAAAGAACGTCACGTCATGGGCCTTCAGTGAGGTGAATTATGATGCATCTGTCGACCGGGGCCATGTCTTTTACAAGCTCGTTTACCGGGCGTTTCCAAACCACTTCAAAGCTAACTCTATCTATGCGCATTTCCCAATGGTTATACCTTCTGAAAATCAAACCATATTGAAGGAACTAAATCTCGCAGAGAAGTACAGCTGGGAACGACCGAGTAGATTCGTTGATCCGCAAATGGTTACTTCCCATGCTGCTTGTGCTGCAATTCTCGGTAACAAAGAGACCTTCAAGGTTGTTTGGGGTGAGAACATAGAGTTTCTGATGCGCAACCGTGGACGATCATACGGCAAGGATTTCATGTTGTCTGGCGATGGCCATCTAAATGCAGAGTCACGTAAGATGATGCACCATGCCTTATACCGTGAGCATTGGGAAACCGAAGTCAGGAGGTTCTATGAGGATATCACCCTAAAACTCCTCCGTAAACATTCATACAAGATTGCGGGTATTAACCAGGTCGATATCGTGCGTGATGTTGCAAATTTGGCTCAGGTTCACTTCGCTGCGAGTGTCTTCTTCTTCCCGCTGAAGACGGAGTCTCACCCTCGGGGTATCTATACAGAATTGGAACTCTATAAGATCATGGCTCTTGTGTTCCTTTGCATCTTTTATGATGCAGACATTGGGAAGTCTTTTGCTCTTCGTGAAGCTGCTCGAGCCGTGACACAGCAGCTGGGTGAGCTTGTTATGCCACTCGTCCGACTTGTCAAGGAGACGGGGGCCATTTCCGACTTGATTGACCATCCTCGTGAATCGAAGGCACTCGCGGACTATGGCATCCACATGATCCAGCAGTTGATTGCCACTGGTAAATCTGCGGATGAAATAGTTTGGACGCACATCCTACCAACTTCCGGTGGGATGGTTGCAAATCAGGCCCAACTCTTCTCTCAATGTCTCGATTACTACCTTTCCGAAGAGGGTGTTGTCCACTTACCGGAGATAAACCGTTTGGCAAAGCTCAACACTCAGGAGGCGGATGACTTGCTTATGCGATAGTGAGTTCTAGCTTTGTGATAGGCCTTCTTTTGATGCTAACCTATGGGCCTAGTTTCATGGAAGGCACTCGAATTAGCTCAAGTGTCGGATTGTATCGTGACGTTGCTGAAACCGCTACCGTGGGTGATAATGACAAGGCGGTGAATTTGAAATCCGGTCAACGAATTCTTTGCAATTTGGTAAGCCGGGCCTCTACTTTCTTTATTATTGTCGTTATTGCATAAGGGGAAGGAAGGTCTTAGATGAAATAATAGATGAAAGCAAGAGGGTATAAGGGCAATTGACTTACGAACTTCTTTAGGAGGCAGCATCCAAGGATCCTGTCGCATTTCCTGAGCCCTACAAAGTCAGATTAGATCGTGACATGGCCTTGTACATGCACTTTGGCTACGGTCCACACCAATGTCTGGGTTATACCATGTGTAGAACAGCATTGGCTACTATGCTTAAAGTGGTGGGGAGGCTAGACAACTTGCGTCGAGCGCCGGGTCCTCAGGGCCAAGTGAAAAAGCTTTTAGGACCTGGAGGCTTTACGATATATATGACCGATGACCTCAGCAGCTATTTCCCATTCCCATCGACAATGAAGATACAATGGGATGGGGACATACCATCAGAATAGCGGGTTTCCGGGTTAATGATGTCGGCTTTGTAACAATAACGTTTTGGTTAATCATATAATATGTATTTTATGTATGTTCCTTTTTTTTTTATATTGCTTGCTATCATGTATGTTATCATGTATGTTAGTTAGTAGCAACTGCACTTGGGTATACATGTACGTAGCAGGAAATTCGCTCCCAGAGTCGATATAACAGATGTTTGTGCCTTATAGACTTCGTTTCAGTATTAATACCACTGGTTCCTGCTCAACCAGTGTATAGAATTAGGGAAACTTACTGGTTAAGATAGAAGATCTTTCAAGGGAGGGGTTTGGACACTTCGTAGTTTCAAGTGATATGGGTACATTGTACATTACCTTACTAGTAAGTTCACCCAAGGGCGGTCAGGCTTGTACATAGTTAATCCCAGCACTCTCGGAGCTCCATCATCCATCATCATTTCTTGAACCTTCCAAGTGCCGCAAACTTCCCCCGCTCAACAGCCTTTTCTCTCTCTACTCGTCACTTACACCCTCCCCTCCTCTTCTTTTCTATCAAGTATCTTCCATCATCGAAGCTCCAGAGCTTACGACCTGCACCGTCGGCTCTGTCTTTGAAATTTTGAATCGGTTGTCCGGTTTGTCTACAAATCATTATTTGCAAGATTCCCGTCCGATAGTACTTCATTCTTCTTCGCTACGCCTTCTCACTCACGCACCAACGCTTCGAATTTTGGGTCTGCGAATGCTTATCGCGACATCCCTCTTTCTGCGTTTTGCTGAAACACGGTTATTATTGGGTCTTACTGCGAGTTGGTGGCTCTCTGCCACCTGATCTGGATATAACCATCTACGCCTTAGGAGACGGCCTTTTGGGAAGCCCTTCACTTCCCATGGTTGCCTACCCGCTCGTACTTCATCATGGGGAGAATTAAGAAAGTGGCAGGCGTGAAGCATGAGGCTACAATCGTGAGTTCTAGGTCTTCACCCTTAGTTTGACTTTAGTACTGGTATATGGATTTTGATTCTCATGGGTCTCTCGCGTAGTCCCCATTTTTAGCGGATTTCGTGACGCGCTGTGTCCAAATCGATGTTCCAGAGCTTCCTTTGCATCTTTCTAAATTCCCTCGGGCGTGGCCTTTTCCCCGAGGTGACCTTTATCATTGGATCGCCGTGTTGAACCGCTTTGATGAGATACTGGCGTTATTCATCGACAAGTATGAGCTTAATTTAGGCCCGCAGACCAAGCCATTCGGGAGGTCAGTACTTGCAGACTCCTACGTGAGTGAAGTTGGCGTAGAAACTGTGGGGGTGGATACGAAACTGGATGCTCTCGGCTACGGCCCCGAGGGAGACAGGCAGCTAGTGGAAGCCGTTCTCGATTTCTCTCGTCTTCTGCAGGAGAAATGTGGCAACCGCAGTCTGTATAACAGCAGTGAGCGCCTTAACGATCTATTGAATACCACGTCACTTTCCCTCCTGGAGGTCACGCTGCGTCTTGCCCTCAGCCTAGCTCAGCGATACCATGCCCGTCAACGGACTACGAGCAGCGGTACCCATTTTCAGCAGAATCTGTTGGCTTCCTATTATAATATCGACTTGGAGAGAATTCAAAAGCTTGCTTCTCTCCTTCCCCGACCTACCGTTGTAGCAAAACCGTCGATTACCTCTTCTCCAGTGGTGACGAAGAGCAAAGAAAAGACAATTCAGACAACTCACGATGCCAATGACATGATCTCCCTCCTACGGAATGATGATGACTGGTCGGACTGGGCTAATATTCGTGTCTCTTACTACCTTTCCAGCTCGCCTAGTCAATCAAATGCTGCGCCGGAAGGCATGGTTAGTGAACGCGGTCCATCGACGCCTACGCCCTTACGTAGAAGCGTTATCAATACTACACCACGTCTGAACCGTATGTTAACTACAGATGAATCTCCTGCAGTGAGTGTGAACACTCCCGGAAAACTCGAGGAGACGTCACGGGGAATGAAGGTGGTAGAGATCCCTTATACGAAAGTCTTTTCATCAAATTCTGGAGATCTTCTGAGATCTAAGCTACCTGAAGTACCGAGTGATTCAAAGTATGATTTCCTTCATAGAATCAGAGTCGCCCAGGCGCTGGCGCAGTCGCCGTCAAGTCGAGAACAGATCCTTACAATCAGGATCCTGTCAATCACTAATCTGGCCTATATATACCCCGAGGCCATTTTTCAACAGAAAATTCTTCAGCAAGACTCTGATCAGCCCAAACGTCTTCAACTTGCCTACCAACTCGCTGAACTTGTACACCTTGGTGCTAGCGGAGATATTAGCGCCACTAGAGCAACACAGACTGCTGCCCTCAATGCCCTCGATGCCCTGGTGAAGCATAAAGCGAGGTCGGGTGAAGTTTGCGCTGCTTTGAGTGTTAATGTTAACCATGGGGTCCTTATGTTCCTCACCCGAAAAGCAATTAACGAACTTGGCAGTGAAAGCGGCGATGAGGACGATACTGATGAGTGGCGAGATGCATTGTTTGCATTGTTGAGAACGCTTCCTGGTTCAAGTCATCGAACGCCGGAGACGCTCGTTTCTGCTGGGCTCGTTCCGATGTTCGTTGACATTTTGAATCTCCGAACCGAAAAGGCTCGAAGAGTTTACCCTCGTGTTCTGGAGTTTCTTGACACATTCGTCCACGCAGTTCGAGATGCTCTTGGAACCTTGGCGTCTACTAGAGGATTTGATTCAATATCCGAGCTAATAGCGTTTGAAGCACAATCCTCTTTTGATAGTGTCTCTCGGGGAGCAGGTATTCCGGTGGAGTACAGAACCCCATCAGTTGACTACCAGCTTCCGTATTTTCAGCAGCAAGCTCTTAGATGGCTCTTCAGATTCGTTAATCATATCATGCAACATAACGCTGGCGGATTTGATCGCTTGCTACGGAATCTGATTGATTCCCCTCCTTCCCTGGCCGCGCTTCGCTTGGTGATTGAAAATGCTAGGATTTTCGGTTCTCATGTATGGAGTGGCGCTATTAATATTCTCAGCAGCTTTATCCACAATGAACCTACTAGCTACGCTGTCATTGCGGAAGCAGGCCTAACTAAGAGTTTCCTAGAGGCAATTGTCCTACGAAATTTGGGTGTTACAACAAGTCCAGAACCATCTATGAGTGATGAAGAGCAGTCATTAGGGTCCTCAATCGTCGCCTCTGGGGCCTCGTTGGGCGGAGGGGCTGATGCTCCTGTACACACCCTTATCAGGCCAAAGAGTGAGGAACTAGCTCGCGGCATCCTGCCTGCCTCAGAGGCTATGTCATGTGTCCCGCAAGCTTTCGGCGCTATATGTCTCAACGCCTCCGGCTTGGAACTTTTCCAAGCCTCAGGTGCTCTCGAGAGCTATTTTGAGGTTTTCGAGAGCTACGAGCATGTCAAATGCATGAAAGACGATGCAAATAACCTTGTACGCTCATTAGGGACGACATTTGACGAGCTGGTCCGACACCACCCTGCGCTTAAGCAGTCAGTGCTAGCTGCTGTCATCATCATGGTTGCCCGTGTTGGTCTCCTGTGCAAAAGCAGAGCTTGGGAGTATGGTGCGGGAGCTAAACTGTGGGTAGAGGACAAAGAGGGTAAGCTATCCATATCTGGTGGCCAGGCCTCTTTGCTCGTGGATATAGGGATGCCGATTGAGGAATCATCACAGTCCTTCCGACCCTTTAGCATGCCGGAATTGACTGATACCGGCCTTCCGAATGGCAGTAGGCTTGCCATCGGTGATTTAGGTCAGCTGGATTTGTCGGACCAAGGGCCCTTAGAGCCGAAAGATGAGGATGATCATGGGCTCACAGTTGCGAACTACCTTTACCCAGTTTTGGGATTTCTGGGAGCTTTCTTCGAAAACCAGTCCAACTGCACCTCCTTCATCGAGGCTGGAGGAGTTGAATTCGTGTTGGACTTTGCTACTCTCCCAAGTCTTCCCTTCAATTTCCGTGCTACGGTTGCGAATCGTGAACTCAGACAATTAATTCACATGATGATAGAGACGAAGCCTCATCTTGTTTTGCCTTCATTACTTAAACGGTCTCAGACCGCAGTGGACAGCATCTCCAAATTCTGGCGGGAGCCGAGGTCAACTGGGTTTTTCTCCCCATTGACGACTCCAGAAGCATACGTTGCGCGTGAAGTTCAAGGTGATGATGTCACAGAATTTTCAAGAGTAACTGGGACATATTTTGCAAAACATCTAGTCGCTGTACATATCCTCACCGATATCCTTCGTGAAGTGTATACTCAGCCTATGTATCAAACACGACCCAGTCAACAGACTTCGCCTTTCAACCAAGTAATATTAGCTGATCGATATTCTTCACTGATTACATCTCTCGGGTATTTGCATGCTGCCTGTGTTTGGGAAGAAATCATTCTGCAGAAGAATATTCCAGATCGGTGGAATGAGGCTACGAAGGTGCGCGACTATGATATCGGTAATGAAGAAGCCAACGACGCACTCGGATTATTCAATGCTGAGGAGAGATCGAATCCCGCTGACAACGAGGGCGGCAATCCGGAAGTTCAGGTAGATTCAAGCGCCGGGGCCGATATCTTAGGAGATCCAAAGCTCATTACTCCGAAGGAGGTCGAGAGTCGTGCTTCATTCAAGAATGCTCGAACCCTTCGCTACCTGTTGAGTTCTCTGCCCTTCACCATCACAGGATTTTTCCATCTTCTTGGGCACGGATTAGTTGGAAAGCGGCGTGTGGATCCTTATCCACGGCAGAATGCATCTTTGGTAGCCGATTCCATTGCAATTGCTGTGCTTCGCCAGCTCCAGCTGAGCGCTCCAAACATGAGTTTATGTGCTAAAGATCGGTTCTCATATTTGATCGTCATCCTCTCATCGTTTTCACAGCTACTCTTTGAAAGTGAGTTGTTCTTGTATAATCTTGGAAGTGGCTTATTCCTAACTTTTCTTTTTACTTTCAGCTACTGCAGAACGATCCCATTCACATTGTTTAACGTTAATTTTAGTCGCATTTAAGAAGCAAGGCGGCTTGAAAGTGATGAAGGATTTATGTGGGATTTTCCTCCAGGAAATCAAGGCCCTGGCGCCTCGGGAGGGTCGTTTTGAGGACCGAGATCTCTCTGCACGTCTTGCTTCCGCTTACGGGGGTGTGAAAATTATTCTAACTTTTTTCTCCGAAATCACATCTGCGAGATACATCATTGAGTCACCCCAGACATCATCTATGTCCAGCGAAAGAGACAGGGATCGTCCAGACTACTTCCTGCCAGCTCAATTTTTAGTGGACCTTCGAATGGAGGTTTTGCCTATGGTCTGTGAGATGTGGGGCTCTGATTTTGTCGACCATGCTTCCAGTTCTATTGTTAAATGTCTTGTGGATATCCTTCGCTCGGCACTTGATGGTGAGTATGAAACTGGTGCTGCTCGACGATCCGGTACTCCGCCTGTTATAACAGATGTGGTCAAGAAAAAATTTGCTCTTAACAAAGACCGGTTAACGTCATTGAAAGAGCAAGGTTTCGACAAAGAACTATCTCGAGAAGCCCTCTACCGTTGCAACAATGTTCTTTCAACTGCCGAGGAGTACTGTAGAGCGCAAAACTGGATTCGCCCCCCTTGCAGGTTGCCCCCACCGTCCCACGATATGGATTCGTCACTCGGATCTGGCACTTCATCAGGAGATTCGGCGGATGATACCCCTGTGGGTGATGCGCCTCCATTTGTTGGTGGACTATTGGAGCGATCTCCTCTGGCCATGCTTCTCGCGCAAGCTTCGGGTCGACTGGCAGAGGATGCAGAGGGTTCAGGACTCAGTTCAAACGGACGTGTTGGGAATGATGTAGACAGCATGTCAGAGTCCCGAACTTGGAACCCGAATTACACTTCTAACGACCAGGAGAACAGCAGGCATGGGAATCATGATGAGTTTTTGAATCAGAACCCTGGCAACTACCAATCAGAGAATTCTACTCCCCAGTCGTCGGAGCAGACTTCTAAAAGGCGTGAAGTCGCCACAATTGAGGATCTTGATAGCGAGCGTGATAATGTTCGATCCAACTTAATTGAGCGTTGTCTTGATGTGCTCAATGTCCACCATGACGTCACCTTTGATTTAGCGGGGCTGATTGCGGCGGGCGTTAAGAAGCATCGTGATCCTGAGGGCTTCCGGAAGGAAGTTGGGGAGACTCTTGTGCAGTCATTAGTATCGTTGCAAAATGAAGATCTCCAGCCGTCTGGTAAGAAGATAGCGGCGTATGCCAATCTTCTCGCACTCGTCCTTCAGGACAAAGACATGTACTCGGCCACATTTCCGGAGTTGAAAATTTGCTTCTTGACCCTCCTTGGATTCATTAGGGTTTCTCCTTCCGATAAGCCAGTAGATGAACCGTCACCGTGGATTGGGCAGGTGCTGTTAGTTGTGGAGAAGTTGTTATCTGATGATGCTCAACCTTCACAAATTCGTTGGAATCCACCAAGCCCTGATAGTCCATATAGTGATGAGGAGCCTGCACAGCTCGAAGAATCACTTATCTCTTTTAACGAAAAGTTTCAACTCTTCGAAGCTCTTCTGGAGGTTCTTCCAAGAATAGGGAAGGATGATTCCTTGGCTCTCTCTGTCTGTCGGGTCCTTGTTATTCTTACCCGAAATCGTACCATTGCGATGCGCCTGGGTGAGAAACGAAATCTTCAACGACTCTTCGTCATGGTCAAACAACTGTCGAGTACCACAAACGGAAAGCTGCAGAGTGCTTTTATGTTGATATTGAGACATATTGTCGAAGATGATGAAACCGTTCGGCAAATAATGAGGAGTGAGATAGTTGCTAACTTTGAGTCAAGATCGTCTCGGCCAACTGATACTACAAACTATGTTCGCCAAATGTACCACCTAGTACTTCGATCGCCGGAGCTTTTCGTGGAAGTCACAAATGAAAAGCTTAAGCTTCAGCGCTATGATCCTAACCAACGACCGCAATTTCTGACGTTGAAATCTGACAAGAGCGACATTTTGACAGGATCATCTTCCGACAATGTTGAAGCTGATACTGTGGATAGGGAGGTGGAGAGCACTGAGATCCGTAATTCGGCTGCGTCAATAGATCCTAAAGAGAAAACTAAGGGATCAGAATTAAAGCCCCCGATTGTAGAAAATCCGGATGGTGTAATTCACTATCTTCTATCGGAGTTACTTTCCTATAAAGATGTTGACGATAAAGAACCTTCTCCGGAAAGCTCAGACCCGCCTGCGACTGATCGGCCGGAAACTCAAATGGATATTGAGATGGCGGTCAACGAAGGCCCATCCCCATCAGCTTCTAGTGCCGATTTGACGGCAGCGCGTACTACAAAGAAATCTGAGAAACCGGTTTTCAAGGCCGACGAGCATCCAATTTACATCTATAGGTGTTTCTTACTCCAATGCCTGACCGAGCTTCTGTCTTCATACAACAGAACAAAAGTAGAGTTTATTAACTTCTCTCGCAAAGCGGATCCCTTGGCTGCCACTCCATCAAAACCGCGTTCGGGTATTCTAAACTACCTTCTAAATGTCCTGATTCCTCTGGGGACATTGGAGCATGATGAATCCGTGACATTCAAGAAGCGCAGTAATACATCATCCTGGACCATGCGAGTAATCGTCGCTCTGTGTTCGAGGACTGGTGAATTTGGCGGAAAGACTAGTCGGAGACGTAGCGCCGAGGATGAGGAGGAGGAGCCTGAACTGCTTTTCGTTCGGAAATTTGTTCTCGAACATGCACTGAAAGCGTACAAGGATGGCAATGCCTCAAATGAGCCTGTTGACGTCAAATACTCGCACTTGATGTGTTTAGCGGATTTGTTTGACAAGATGCTTAGTGGCTACACGTTTGCAGGAGCTGAAAACCCGCTTCCCTCGTCGAGCCGGCAGCTTGCGAAAACAATGTTTGAAAAGCATTTTATCTCTGCCCTCACTGCATCAATAGCGGATATTGATTTGAATTTCCCAGCTTCCAAGAGGGTAATCAAATATATCCTTCGACCATTGAATAAACTTGCGCAAACAGCTGTTATTCTAAGTGAAACCTCGAGTCTATCAATGCCAGGTGAGATAGGTGAAGATGAAATCTCTTCGGCAACATCGGTATCTGATGTGGAAGATCATCGTGAGGAAACGCCTGATCTCTTTAGGCATTCCACTTTGGGTATGCTGGAGCCTAGCCATGAGGAAGTCAGTAGTGAAGAAGAATCAGATGATGATGAATTGTTCGAGGACGAATATGGAGATGAAATGAATTATGACGAGGATTTTCACGAAGATGACGGGGAAGTTGTCAGCGATGAAGATGAGGATATTGAAGGACCCGGACATATTGAGGGCCTGCCTGGGGACACGGGCATGGATATCGAAGTTATTATCGACGAAGATGAGGATGAGGACGACGATGAAGATGACGATGAGGAAGATGATGATGACGATGACGATGATGATGACGATGACGATGACGACGACGACGAAGATGAGGGCTCCGATATGGAGGATGACGACGAGATTATGGCTGGCGAGATAACTGGTGATCGTGACAATGACAGCTTAGCCGACGGAGATGAGAATGAATGGGAAAGCGAAGATGACAACGAAGAAGCGGAGATGATGAATCAGTACGAAAATGAATTGGAGGATATCAGACAAGCAGATCAACGAGGCGGTGAAACTCAACGCTTTGAAGATCTATTTCGCGTTCTTCATGAAGCAGCAGGTGGCGTTGAAGACTTTCGCGCCAACAGCCTCGGAGGCGATGTGCAAGAGGATATCGTAGATGATGAGATGAACGAGGATGAAGGTGAGATTCTATTTCATTTCTCTCACTTCCAACCCCCACCACCCGTTATATGCTGCGTATTTACCTAGCTGTTATCAACATCCTTTTATGGCCCGAGCCTAATCAATATTTTCCAGACGAGGAAGAGGAAATAGATGAGCTGGAGGAAGAGCTGGATGAGCTCGATGAGGATCAAGGCTCTTATGAGGGCTTTGATGGTGAGCTTCTTCATCTTAGTCTGGTATGTCCTTGGTAACTAACCCTGGTATAGATGAGGACATGGAACCTTGGGGTTGGGAAGGTGATGAGCCTCCGATCCCTCGTCATCATCATCATCATCACGGTCATCGCTTCCGTGGCATGCCGCCAACATGGTCTTCGTTACCCGGTGGAATGCCTAATCGTCATGGTATCTTATCAATACCCCCATATAGGTCTCACCGTACTCAGCTCCCAGCTCGTACCAACGACGATGGAACCAATCCTTTACTCCTTCGGAGTGACCGTGCCCCCGACGCCTCTCGACCGCACCGCGGAGTGGGTAACGAAGCTTTTGCAGATTGGGTCCATGGAATTGAGTCCACTTCCGCTTCCACCGGCCGGGTTCTCTCGGTGGACAGCCCAGTGAGCTTTATGAACGCCATAATGCAAGCTATTGGAGGCCAAGGTGGGACGGGATTTGGCGTTATCACACGTCCCGATGGTATCCATGTTCATGTTGATCGACATGCCATCATGCCAAGTCGTATTCAGGACATTTTCGGATTGGGTCGACCACAAGTTGTTTCGACCAGAACTCGTGATGATCCATCGCAGGCTGTCAGCTTTTCATTGGCGACCACCACGGCCCGTTGGCAAGAAGAGGCACGCTTGTTGTTCAGTAATAATTACGTGGATAAGACTCAGCGCGTGGTTAACTCATTATTACGGGTTCTTGTTCCCCCTGCGATTGAAGAAGAGAAGAGACGACAGAAGCAGCTTGAGGAAGAGAGTAAGCGGCTTGAGGAGGAAAGGGCCGAAAGAGACCGACGTGAACGCCTTGCTATAGAAGAAGAAGAAAATGAGAAGAGGCGTAGAGAAGAGGAAGAGGCTGTTAGACAACGAGAAGAGCTTGAACGGCAAGCGGCGATACGAACTGTAGAAGAAGCTGGTGAAGCTGGCGACATTGCCGAGCCAATGGATGATGTACAGAACACTGAACCAGCTACCGAAGCTACCGAAGTTACAGTGCCTTTGCCAGAGGGTGTCGAAGCCGGTCCGGCCGAGACGCCCCGTGTTTATACTACAGTTCGAGGTAGTCAAGTTGATATCACCGGTTTAGAGATTGACCCGGAGTATCTTGAGGCTTTGCCTGAGGACATCAGGGAAGAAGTCATAATGCACCAGCTCGCGGAACAACGCTCCCAAGCCGTGGCCTCAGGAGAAGAGCCAACTGAGATCAATCAGGAATTTCTCGAAGCACTACCACCTGAGATTCGGGAGGAGTTGCTGCAGCAAGAAGTAGCGGCTCGTCGCCGGCGGGAGCGCGACAGCGCTCGCAGGCAGGCAGCGGCAAGTGGTGGCCCAGCTCATGCAGAAGATATGGATCCTGCAAGCTTCATCGCCACCTTAGATCCTGCTTTGCGACGAACTGTCCTCGCTGATCAACCGGAGGAAATCCTTGCAGCGCTAGGTCCAGAGTTTGTATCGGAGGCTCGTGCTTCCGCAAGCCAGCGACTCGCCCAGTTTGGCGACATTCGCCGGATCGATCAACGACAAAGGGGCGAGGAGCGGGTGCATGACGAAGAGACGAAAAAACCCCAACGTCGACAAATTGTACAAATGCTTGACAAGGCTGGTGTTGCAACATTACTTCGGCTGATGTTCATGCCTCTTCAGGGTAATGCTCGCCATCAACTGAATGATATACTTCACAATGTATGCGAAAATCGCCAGAACCGAATGGAAGTCGTTAGTCTCCTTCTTTCTATTCTTCAAGATGGGAGTACGGATGTCACGGCAATTGAACGCAGCTTCGCACACTTGTCACTTCGAGCTAAGTCACCAGCAGCACAAAAGACACCCCAATTACATAAGAGAGGACTTACCTTCCAAGCAATCCCTAGCGCTAACAATGACGTGACACCTCTCATGGTAGTCCAGCAATGCCTTGGAACTCTTGCCTTCTTGACTCAATATAACCCGCACATTGCATGGTTCTTCCTTACCGAACATGACTCAGCGTCGGCATTGAAGTTGAAGGCATTCCGTAAAGGCAAGGCGAAAGAGGACCGGGCATCAAAGTTCGCTTTGAACGCGCTACTCTCTCTATTGGACCGTAAATTGATAATGGAGAGCCCAAATTGCATGGAACAACTCTCTAGTCTTCTCAGCAGCATTACGCAGCCACTGACCTTACTCCTTAGACGTGAGAAAGAGAAATCGGAAGAAGGAAAGGGCAAGGAACTCCAACGCCCATCTAGTGAAGTGCAATTCGAACACGGCACTCATAGAGAGAGTATTGAAATTCCCGAAGACGCTACCTCTGGTCAAGATACCACAATGACAGAAGCCGCACCGCTCGAAGACACGACGCAACCTGTCACATCAGAGTTGACAGAAAGAATTCAACAAGATCCTTCCAAGTCACTAGTTGAAGAGAAGCCAAAGCGCAGAACAATTGAGCCCCCCGTTATTCCAGACCAGAATCTGCGGCTTGTGGTTCGCATATTGGCGGCAAGGGAATGCAGCGGAAAGACATTCAAAGATACTTTGTCGACGATTAACAACCTCTCTGCGATCCCTGGGGCAAAAGACGTTATCGGCAGAGAGCTAGTTCATCAGGCTCAGAGGCTTTGCGATGCAATTTTGTCCGACTTAGATGAATTACTGCAGCACATCCATCAAGCTAAGTCCGGGACTGATATGCAAGGCCTAGCACTTTCTAAGTTCTCACCTGCCAGCTCTGACCAAGCGAAACTGCTTCGTGTTTTAACTGCCCTTGATTACCTATTTGATCCTAGTCGAGTGGAAAAGGTCAATGAAATCGAGCCCGAATCCGTACCAAAAGAGGACATGCTGAAGACATTATATGAAAGCTCAATATTCGGTCCTCTATGGACTAAGCTAAGTGAATGCTTGAGTGTTATCCACCGGAAGGAGAATATGCTCAACGTAGCGACAACATTACTTCCTCTAATTGAGGCTCTCATGGTAGTGTGCAAGAACACTACTTTGAAGGATTCGGCTCTCACTAGACGTGGCAGAGAGTTCTCCATCTCAAGCCCACCCCCCGATTCTGGTTCAAGTATGGAGAATTTGTTCTTCAAATTCACGGAAGACCACCGGAAGATCCTCAATGAACTTGTTCGACAGAACCCGAGACTGATGAGCGGTACGTTCGCGCTCCTGGTCAAAAATCCAAAAGTCCTGGAGTTTGACAACAAGCGCAACTACTTTACTCGGCGTATCCATTCTCGGGGAACCGAGACCCGCCATCCACACCCTCCTCTGCAGCTTTCCGTCCGAAGAGATCAAGTCTTCTTGGATTCATTTAAGTCGCTGTACTTTAAATCTGCTGAAGAGGTTAAATATGGCAAGTTGAGTATTCGGTTCCACGGCGAAGAGGGAGTAGATGCCGGAGGCGTGACAAGGGAATGGTTTCAAGTCCTTGCTCGCGGAATGTTCAACCCAAACTACGCCTTGTTCATTCCAGTTGCTTCTGACCGAACCACATTCCATCCTAATCGCCTCAGTGGTGTCAACTCCGAGCACCTGATGTTTTTCAAGTTCATTGGCCGGATAATTGGCAAGGCTCTCTATGAAGGTCGTGTTCTAGACTGCCACTTTAGCAGGGCTGTTTATAAGCGCATTCTCGGTAAATCAGTATCCATCAAGGACATGGAGACTCTAGACCTCGATTATTATAAATCTCTACTGTGGATGTTAGAGAATGATATTACGGATATTATCACAGAGACCTTTGCCGTCGAGACCGACGACTTTGGGGAGAAACAGATTATAGATCTCGTTGGAAATGGCCGCAGTATTCCAGTCACGCAGGAAAATAAAGAAGAATATGTTCAGCGGGTTGTTGAGTATCGCCTAGTGGGCTCTGTCAAAGAACAACTGGATAACTTTCTGAAAGGTGTGTTTCAAGTAGACTTGTATCGATCGACTACTAACGGGTTCAGGCTTCCATGATATCATCCCTCCGGACCTGATCTCCATCTTTAATGAACAGGAACTCGAATTGCTGATTTCTGGCCTACCCGAGATTGATGTAGACGACTGGAAGAATAACACCGAGTACCATAATTACTCTGCCTCCTCACCACAGATTCAATGGTTCTGGCGTGCTGTCCGATCCTTCGACAAGGAGGAACGTGCCAAGCTGCTTCAATTTGTCACCGGTACCAGTAAAGTGCCGCTGAATGGCTTTAAGGAGCTTGAGGGCATGAATGGTTTCAGCAAATTCAATATTCATCGCGACTACGGAAACAAGGACCGTCTTCCAAGCTCTCATACCTGTTTCAACCGTATGTTTTCTCGTGCATTCCGTCTACGTTGAGAAGTCCCTTTACTGACATCGTTCATTTAGAGCTTGACCTGCCGGAGTACGAAAGCTACGAAGTTCTCAGGCAGCGCTTATATACCGCGATGACGGCTGGCAGCGAATACTTTGGCTTCGCATGACGGGAAATGATGGCTCCTTCTCATCCATGGTACGGTGATGGCGTTCTTATATCTGAGCATGAGGTGGCGCTTAAGAATTCTACCTGGTTTGTACAATTCAGAAACGAAAGTTTGTATTTGGCGGGTTGATGATGCCCGAAATGATGTGCATTTCTTCCTGTTTTTAAGTCTTTGATGCTGACCTCGCGGTTTTAATATGGATCCTACATAGTATGCAGATAGAATACGGTCGTCTTAACCCGGAGGAACCCGGTTGGGAGTGGGTTGAAGTGCAGGTCAACTCATCTCGTGATATCGGCTCCTTTGGATGCACTTCTTCCTTGTTTCATGTATCCAATTTAGTTTCACTGAAATCAAAAAAAGTTCACGGCTCTATACTAAATGCATGCATATACCATATATGATCCTGTCAGCTCTGGTTTCCTTGTAGGATAATAGTACCTCAGCATGCTTAGCTATCGTCCAAATGGGTCGGGCGGCTACCAACGAAACCTATTCATTAGCAAGACGTAATTCAACTAAGTGATCGAAGGGGTCAGAACCCAACCTATTAGGCATCGGACGTTTCACTCTCAGGCGTAGGAACTGAGACCTACGATATGCATGGACCTGCTTACTCTAGCATTCAGGGGATTTAAATACATGTTGGACGGCGAAACTCGAGAATTTAACAAGGCGATTTTATATCAAAAGATCAGTTAAGGAGTTATTATCAAAACCGAATTGCATTATTGACTTCTCTTCATTCTTCAAGGTTCGCCCTCAACCTCATTTCAGGTCAGGCTTGTCCGTTCTTTTCATTCTTATAGTCTTCCCGTACTTCCCTGCAGACATCCAGTCACAGATGAAGATGGATCTCCTACGGCCTATGCTACTTGCGGTGTTAGACAACCCAAAGATCAGTTCATTCATATCTGGCGATCTGCATCCCTAGGACGCCTGTGAAAAATTGCCTTCGATGTCGGCAACGTAGAAAAATGGCTGTACGTACATGTCCTACCCTCTGCAAAGCTTAACGTGTGTGTATCATTGACAGCAATCTATCATGGGCGTGATGCATAGAATATATATCACTTGATAAAGTAAAAGCTAAACTTGAAATTGAATAGTATTTCAGACCATCTATACTGATCTATGATTCTTATGATAGAGACAGTGGACAGTGGGACCAACAAGTGCGCGCTCTCCAGTGCATAGAGGGGCTATACCTCTTTGGGAACTCCCGGTTATCTTGATTCTTCCTGCACATTAGGGTTGGTGCTAGAGCACTAGCTCCCACGCTACAGATGTATCTTTTTGGTGTACTCCGGGACCATTGATCGATCAGGCGCTCAGAGTTATGGAACCCCGACAATGCAGACCAATGAATCACGACCATTATCCTACATCATCACGGCTTTATACTTAAATAGGTCACATCATACAAAAAGAAAACAAATCTACGTAAGGTTAGGCATCGGATATAGCAGGCGGTACCGAGATAATACCCTCACCGCCTTTTTTCATGTAAATGTAAAAACCTTGCTACATAATCTGATCTTCGCTTGCCACCAACATAAAAGAACCAACCCTCCAGATCTTTCCGAAATCTCGACTTCTTTCAACCCTTCCTCAAACCAGCCGGCATCCAAGTCGAGTTCTCTCGAGGTCGTCCTCAGCGTAAACCATCTTGAATCAGACCAAATGGCGACCAACTCCATCAAGTTACTGACTGGTAACAGTCACCCTCAGCTTGCAAAGCTTGTTGCTGATCGGTATGATCTCCCATTCCCGGTGGCTGCGATTCACCGCTGTGATATGTGGGGAACAGAACTCCCTCAGCCTTATTTCTTATTCTCGTAATGGTTTCCGAACGAAACATCCTAATCATACTGGCTTGTCACCCCTTCGTTTCGCCCCATTACGAATCTACCTAACCACTTGTTTCCTGGCTTGCAGACTGGGCATCGAGTTGACCAAAATCATGGTTCTTCAGTACTCGAATCAAGAAACCAGTGTGACAATCGGCGAGAGCGTACGGGATGAGGATGGTACTAAGACTCTTTTCTTAAGGAGCGAGGCATGTGCGTTCTGTTTACTGATCTTGATCACCGGCTAGTCTTTATTCTACAGTCCACACGCCCCAATGACATCAATGATGGCCTCATGGAATTACTTATTATGATCAACGCCTGCAAGACTGCTTCAGCCAGACGAATTACAGCTGTCATTCCCAATTTTCCCTATGCACGTCAGGATAAGAAAGAACAAAGTCGTGCTCCGATCACCGCCAAACTGATGGCAAATATGCTGCAGACGGCAGGATGTAATCATGTCATTACAATGGATCTACATGCTAGCCAGATCCAAGGATTCTTTAACGTCCCCGTGGATAATCTATATGCAGAGCCCAGCATGCTAAAGTGGATCCGGGAGAACCTCGATGTGAGAAACTGTGTCATTGTCAGCCCAGATGCCGGTGGCGCTAAAAGGTCTGGTTGCTGAACCATATCGGGATATTCCCTTCTCTTGCCTGCTGACGCACGGTCAATAGAGCCACAGGGATGGCGGACCGGCTTGACTTGCAGTTCGCACTCATTCATAAAGAGCGCGCGCGCCCGAACGAAGTCTCGAGGATGGTCCTTGTTGGAAATGTGACCGATAAAATCGCCATTATTGTTGATGACATGGCTGATACCTGTGGAACGCTTGTCAAGGCGGCTGATACCATTATGCAACATGGAGCTCGTGAAGTCGTTGCCATAGTCACGCATGGTATTCTCTCCGGTAATGCCATAGAGAACCTCAACAGTAGTTGCCTCAACCGAGTAGTCGTGACGAACACGGTGCCGCACGAAGAGAAGAAAGAACTTTGCGATAAGATTGAGACCATTGACATTAGTCCTACGCTTGCCGAGGCATGTAGACGCACACACAATGGCGAATCGGTCAGCTTCTTATTTTCGCACGCCGTGGCCTAGTTGGGGAGCGAGGCTGCCCAGGAGAAACCTAGATGAACTGAATGGATTTTTCACGTTTGAGGAATCGAGTTGTCACCGCTAGCTCTTCCCCCGGCGAGCATACGTGGGGAATCGAAACGTATTGATTGTCCTAGAGCACAGGGTCTTGAAACGCTTTATAACTTCTCCAACAACTTCCAGTCACTCTGTAATTGATATCATGCTCCTAAGACACCGCATTGAAGGTTTTATCTTGAATTGGGCATTCGAACGGGAAAAATAAAATGTATGGTAGACAGCATGATCGAGCCGCCAAGAAGTCCCTTTGTATGTATTGCAAGATATCCATTACATTTATAAATATAGATGTTGTTGTGGATATTATTTATACGCCTGAATGTACGGTAAATTAGCTATTACCGGACACCATGTATATATATATATGCAGAATAGAATTCATGGATTGATTGGACGTTTTACTGGTATGCCTGTGCTTATAAATGTTTTATTCGTGTGTTAATGAACATGTCACGTTAATTCCCAGCAGTACGATGTCTATTAGTGAGGTTATGAAGAGAGATAGGTGGAAAAGGAAAAGGAAGAAAATCTTATTTGAGAATCCTTATTCGGCATGGATGATGACGGAGTACACGTGTTTCTTTCATTTCGGCACGATTATGCTAAAGCTGCGTTTTGATGATGCTCGCAGGTATTCTGGCCGAGCAGTGAACTTGGGAGTCTCTTGCAAGCGAGAAAAGATGGGAGGCGAGAAAAGAAATCACTGCTTCTTCATCGAAGATGCCCTTCTCTTCCGAAGCTCAGTACGCTTTGTCTTCTCCTCTTGAACACGAGAGGCTAGGAGCTTAGCATAGTCGTTGCTATTTTTTTTGTCAGCAACTGCATACTGTTTCATCTCCCATTTAAATCGAGACGTAGGCAACGGCATAAAGGGTGATAAACTTACGCTGCTTCCTTCGCGGCCTCAGCACGGCGGCGCTTGAGAGCGATTCTGTGACGCTTGCGCTGGAGACGCTGGGGAGTGACTAGGCGCTGGATCTTCGGTGCTTTTGTATAGTCCTTTTTACCTTCACGAGTCACAGTGCGGCGAATGACGAATTTTCGGACATCATCCTTCTTGTCAAGACCGAAAAATTGTCGGATCTTGGTGGCACGCTTGGGGCCGAGTCTCTTGGGATTGACAACATCCGTGAGGCCTGGGAGCTCCTTTTCACCCTGCTTCACAATGCTGAGAGCGAGAACTGAAAGGTCGGAGCCAGTGATAGCTAGAATTAGGCATAGATGTCAGCTACCAGTTACTTCATATCGACTAGAGAAGAGAGCTCAAAAGTACCTCCGCGGACACTTTTTCGCTTCCGCTCTCCTGTTCGGCGGGGGCGATAGCAGCTGGTAAACATGTCAGCCCCTTCGGCATCCTCCAGCAAGAAGCTCATATATACCTGTGACCTTCACTGAGGAGCAGTCTAACACGATTTGGAAGGAGAACTGTTTGTTTAGAGTGATCAGTCCGGGATATTAGGCTACATTGTATCCGTCAGTCGACATACCGCCCTGCTTCATCGGGAAACCTCCTTGAAGTTAGCCGACGCACTTCATGAAGGAAAGTTAAGAGACTTCTCTGTTAATATACTCCTCCATACCTTGTTTGTCATTACCACCGGTGATCTTGAAGATGTATCCTTTGAATTCATCTCCAAGAGAATCTCCGGGAACCTGAAAATTCAAACTTCGAATCAGTGCCCGTGGTCAACTGCTTATCCTTTATTGCCCTTATTCTTTCTTTTTTTTCCTTTCAGGCCCAAAGTGAAAAATAAAATGGGTGATGCTGACTTCAGTTCCCATGCGCTTCTCCATGAATACGCGAAGCTTGCGCTCATCATCAATTTCGATCAGCTTCTGCGACCCATTGGCTGGATAAGAGATGTTGAGCTTCATCTTGACGGAGATGCGCGGTCAAGACGTCAACAGGCCGCGGAGGTTTGGTCATCGATTGATCTCTGTGGGAAATTGAAATTAGCGAAGGATTTCGTTCTGTGCGTGGCTGACTCATCCAGACTAGCCATTCTCGAACTCAGGCGGATAAGCTTGCTTATGTCAACTATTCACTATACCAAGACTGAATTACTATACTACTACTATGGTATAGTAGTACTAAGTTAACCCTAACGGTAGGGTTAGACCTAGCCTTACCGTTAGGGTCACTTTTCCAGGATTTCTTAACCTTCGAGTTCAGTTCCTTAGGGTCCGCATTAACTCGAAACAACCTCTATCAATTCGTTTAATGGCGCAAATTGATCACCGAAGCTATTCTACAATTTTTTGCAGTGTTGGATTGAAATATGCTTTCCACTCCGCCATGCGCATATGTCATTCAGCGACCTTACCTTACAAGGGCAGAATCGAGTGTACACCTGGAGAGCCAGCTGGAAAAGCACACCAGTTGAAGGTCAAAAAGCTTTTAAACATCATCTGAGATGATGATATGCTTCCTTTATTTAGGATGATAGATACCTTTTAAGAAAGAGTTATAGATAGTCAATTTCAAAAGAGCGTTCCATGGGGTCGTGCTAGACATTCGGCAAATTTCTTTACAAGGACTATTGGTATCTACCTTTACGGCTCTGGTGTCCTGACGGTACGTTATGATGTTATCAGTACGCAAGGCAGTAAGGGTCTGGCTATCATTGTTCTCGGCCCTGATATGGATAGGCCGTACGCCTGACAGCATTTGAATCTTTTCCAGCTGCTCAACGCCGATTGAAATTTAACGGCAAAAGCATCAAAACAATTGAATTGGGGGCTAGGACTTGAAAGTGTTTGTCGATCTCTTCCCAATAAGATCTCTACTACTAATAGTAGATCTTTCTTTATGGGGACTAGCCACCGAAGCACTTCCACCCCCGTTCCGGCTTTGGGAGAAACTATACACAACCTTCCCAATATATGACAATTGCCTGCTCCTATCTACAGTAATACCAATGAAGCTTTGGTACCGTTTGATTTGCTCCAGCCGTTTGTCTAATGTTACCCTCTTGTGAATTCGGGCAACCTATCTGTCTTCCTTAGACAAAGACTTTCTGGTAGCATGCCAACCACCTTTTGCGTGATCCTTGGGCTATGACTCTTGGGAAGAAGGATAGTCAGCTCCGTCGCGCCACTAACTTCCGCGTGGCGGGGTCACTTGCAGGTCGGTTAGGAGGCTCAATTAAATTGCGGACTATGCAATATAACGTACTGAGTCATAGTTAGCTATTTTTTCGAAGCACTACAGAGCGTGGTGAAATTTAAGTGTGTTAATTCGCACGATTGCCCTTTTAGGTAGCAGTTTTCAGCTGGAAATAATTATTGAACAAACAGATATCAAGGCATCAAAAATAGATGAATAAGAGCAGAACCGCCTTCATAACCGTTTAAGTTTTGACGAGGATCGGAGTGTCGTGTGGAAAGATATATAATATAATTAAGGGCCTGTTCGGCTCCCGTGGTTTTCGTGGTTTTGATTTTCCAAGAAAGTCGAATCATAGGCCGCTGTCCGGGAACCCGTCCGTGGTTTGGTTTTCCTTTGGTTTCCGCCATGCAAAACCACGCAAAACCACGCAAAACCATGCAAAGCCACCGCAAAACCAAGCCAAACCAAGCTCCGAAAACATTGCCGCGCCTAGCCCGCTTGCAACCCAAAAGTAGTTTAGCGGCCAAGTCGAAAACCATCAAAAACCTCAACTTCAACTTGTGTTTTTGCTATTGTCACACTTACTAACAATATTAATAAGGCTTTTTCTCTCCCACCCCATGTGCTTGTATATCATCTTTTTTCCATATAAAAAGTAATAAAGAATTTTTTATTTCGCCCCCAACCGATCTTCTTCAGACAATATGGCTGAGGTATGATAGCACTCGGCACAGGGATTGAGCACCTTCAAAAGGCGTTGCGATAGACGCGAGACTGTCAACCATTATGATTATGATGGAATACCTGGAAAAGGAGCGCATTTTGTCAATGAACTTCGCTCACAACATCCACTTCGCATGATCGCAATGCTTCGGTTCACGCAGGAACAATTTGAACATCTCTTAGCAGTGCTCATCGAAGACAGCCTCACCGATCGATGAACCATCTCAGCAGCCGAACAGCTTGCGGTCTTTCTGTTCATTTGTGCTCAAGATGCTTCGTATTGCCCTACAAGCGAGATCTTCGGGTATGGAATCGCAACAATAAATGCTTGCTTTCATCACATGTTACATTCCCTACGCTCCTTATATAAGAAATTCGTCAACTTGCCTCCCGATGAGACCCCGATCGAGATACGCGACAACAGCAAGCCACGGCTATACTCTATGGGTTGTCTTGGTGCAGTAGACGGCACACCAATCCCTATTGCCGTCAAATTCCTTCCTACAAGTGATGAGTATGTGCTATGGCACTATCCCAAGGGGTTTCTAGCCCAGAACGTGATGGCTGCCGTTGGCTTTAATATGAACTTTCAATATGTGCTTGCTGGTTGGGAAGGATCTGCGTATGATGGTAGGGTCTTCCGGTCGGCCTAGGAAAAGGGTTTTTGTGTGCCTGATGGTCGATATTACCTAGCTGATGGCGGCTATTCAAGTGATGTGCTCTTAACTCCGTATCAAAAAATTCGATATCACCTCCGCGATTGGGATAAAGTCGGTTTAAAGCTGCAGACGGCGCAGGAGCTATTCAACCTCCGCCACTCGTCAGTGAGGAACGTTGTGGAGCGTACCTTCGGTGTACTCAAAGCGAGGTTCAAGATTCTTACCCAGAGGCCGAGACGGGTTCAGTATAAGAACCCAAGTGAGATTGGGACGGGCTCTGGTGGCTATACATAACTTCATGAACATCTATGGATCTGATCTAGAGAATGAGGTGGACGAGATAGCGATAGACGAAAGAATGGAGAGGAATAGACAGGTTACACATACTATGGATGAGGAGGTGGAGGCAGATTCCGTCATGTTAGCAAAGCGCGATCAGATTGCGAATATGATGTGGGAGGACTTTCAACAATATGTCGCTACGAGAATAATAGAATAGAATCTAGATATTATAATAAATCCTATTTTTCATTGTTATTAATCATGTACTACTATCGCTACTACCTTCGTCCTCATCTGAGTAGAGGTGTTTCCCCAGCATCTCTATTATCATCCTCCACTCCACGACCCTCTATGTGGCTGTTCGGCAGCCCCGGAACAAGTATCTTAAGATATTGCTTCCGTTCTTCAGGTGATAGACAGATGAATATTTCAGAGTTGCTCCCCTTGTGCAAAGAGAGGCGGTGGTGTAGTGTGTGTGTAAAGAGAGGTGGTGGTATATGCAGTGTGTGTGTATTTAATTATTAATTAATAATTACCTATTACATACTATTACATTGCTGTGGCGGTCACTCCCTTGACACCCCAAGTGAGCTATTCGTTTTTCCTTGGTTTTTTTTCGAAGTGGTCCATGCGCTTGGTTTTAGCCGCGGAACCAAAAACACGCCAGGAAGTGCATGGAAAGGGAAGCCAAATTTCTCGGGCGGGTTTAGTCATCCGGTCTGAGCCTTACTATCATACATAGTACTACGATACTATTATAGCTTGCCTACTTACTCGCTTTTGCTTTATTGTTCTTTAGGTTTACTACTGCAGCAATTTCAAAAGTATCCAAAAGCGAGCAATAGCTCAATGGAGAAAATCATACTATAATAAATAATACATAACAATCGATCAAGGCTGATAGTGTCATGCAACTGAAGGGGAGCACGTAAAAAAGGGATCAAGAGCAAAATAACAATATACAGAGCGAAGTTGATCCAGAGATCTACGGGAGCCAACCTTCTCTTTCATTGCTTCAGCACGACCACATTGATGATAATGAGCTTTCTGCAACTGAATGCTCCTCTACCAGCGAACTTGGATGATACACCTTCTTGGGATGCAGCGGATAAGGAGGATGATACTGACGATGAGCCTGATCTGAAAGTACAAGGGACATCACACAAAGCTCATTTTCATTCAGGTGGACACCTGAACAAGCAACTACTTCTTAAACCATCTAGAAGCAGATCCACGGTCACAGAATATCGTCAGAAGAAACGAGAAGCGGAGCGCCGTCAAGGAGTTTCTCGGCATTGCTCAATCAAAGCCTTATTCCAACGGCAAACATGATATCAACACCACTAATGAACAAGAAAATCAAAATATTTGCAACGCCTAGTCGAACTGCCAACTCGACAACTGGAGAAATATTGATGCGTTCTCCCTAAGAATAGGGGCTTTTTCCAGCGCCGCTTGATGAAAAGTTCTTAATTTTCTTTGGATACAAGGGCAAACGGAGTAAGTTTCCAGGTATCTACCGACGAGAATTGGGGCTGCTAACCGCTGCTAGCAAGAAGCAAGGTGGAATGTCTGCACGAAGGATTGTGCAGTGGGAGAAATCCCGGGCATCACAACGCATTAACAATTGCGACTATACCTTTGAGGGCTTGCATCAAACAGTTTCGACGGCGTTGGCCTGCGTTAAAAACTTCTAAACGATCTTAGACAATTAGTATAATAGCTGTATGTGCTTAATGGAGTTGTATCGGCAAGGGGTGGCATATAGGACTGGCGAGCGGAAGAGATTAACTTCATACCAGAAAGCATACATTCCTAGCGAAGATCGTTAGAGTAAATTTTTTGTTCGGAGTTCTGGAGGTCTTGTAGATATTAATGTTATGTGTCATCATTTGGAAACCTATATAGCTTACGTGCACTAAACTATGTTGAGGCTAATACAATCCAAACTGGGATTAGTAAATACGGGACCATCCCTATTTAGGGAAAGTGCGCAGATGTTTCAAACGCCACAGGCTCCTCCGGCAGCAGGAATTCTCAACTATTTAAGAACACTATGTTCAATAGTGATCAATGCGCTTTAACCTCCTATTCTATAATCCTGACGACTCTGTGTGGTGTGGTTGAGACAATGGATTTTGAAAATGGTAACTTTTTCTCGTGGCGTGTGGGCAGAGTTCCGCCACCATCGAAGAAACTAGAACTCGGTTCAAAAACAGCTGGACTGCTAAAATTCCTTTTGCAAACGATCTGTCAAGAATATTTGAGAAGAAATCGCAGTACCGAAGTTGTCTCCAACCTGAATTATGTACCAAACTATACAAATGCATCCACAAATACGTGTACGGTACAACACCATGCAGTGTACGCCAAAGGGGATATCATAGTCATAGAAAATATAAATATTATTATTAAACAAACCAAATTCGGGGCCTGTAAGTATTATAGATATGATGTAATCGGGTGCGAAACTTCCCAACCTGGCTTGATGGCGGCCCCACCCAACCCACATGATGTGCGTTTGATTATCAATTCAAATACGAGGCTTAGTCCTTGCCGCACTGAAGGATTCCGGAATCAACTACGCCCGACTACTAAGGGACAATAGTCTATTGCCATGTAACATCTATAGTATTGCTGTTGATTGAGTGAGGGTTAACCATAATCTGAGGCTCCATTGATGTCGTTCTGCTTTTTTGCCCACTTTTTTTCCTATCACGCGGGTTCATGTAGCATTCAATTCATGAATAATAGTTGACGTATGTGCGGAAGAGAAGTGACGTAGGTACTCTCAATGCATCATTTTGTATCGGGTATGATAGACTGTCTATAGGGGTCAAACACCGTGTGTGCATCTTTTTACGGAAATCTGAAAACTTGGGATTCGGAAGTTTAGAACAGGAGAGGGTTCTAAATCGGGCTTAACTTAGTCAAAATATACGATGTTCCGTTTGCATATACAGGGAATGATCATACATGATAGGACTTGCTACAGTACTATGCACAATGCACATGAAGGACAACACTGCAATCTGCAGGTACTATGATCGTAAAACACTTAGTTGAACACGATAGCCTTATTATAGATTTGGTGTGTCTGATAAATGAATAGTACTACTAGTAATCATGTCCTGTATGTATGCTGGGATTTCAATCGTCCCATACCATGTATCCTACTATGGAAGTATTGGTGATGTATGAAAGAAAACGTCTTTGCTATGACATATGGCGTCCATCATTATTTCGAGGATAAATATGGAATATACGTTTCATTGGAGGGAAGAGGCGATGTTATGTCAGCAACTTGCCGGACTATATAGGTACTATGATATCCAGTACTAGCTCATAGATATCCATTTTGTTCGGATCCCTCATAATTATTTTCGAAATTGTTCAGACGGGCATTAATATTTTCATTGTCTAGGGTTTATATATATAAATAATCATAATATATGTGTATCTAGGTGACTACCACGGATAATAATAATATCATAGTGGCTTTCAAGTTTTGAAGTGTAAAAAGGATAATTTTTCTTTATTAGGCTATTGCTGCTCCGATCTTTGACCTGTCTATTGCTTGATCCCGTCCGTCTTTCTTTCGATGTCCTTTCATCGTTTGTCTTTCAGGGACTAGTGGCCATGCAACCTGCAAAGAATCGTAAATTTTCGAGCGACGCTTGTTGTGTGACTCCCGGTAGTGCTGATAGCTGGTTTCCGATCGTTAACAAATGAATTGAGGCGGTTATAGCAGCAATATGTATTATCATAGTAGGAATCTACGGTAAACTTGGCTTGCTTATCTTGCGGTGGATCAAGAACCAGAAGGATCCCTTGCATATTCTAGATCGACACAGACAGTAGTAGGTGCTGGACTTTAGGACAAGGGATGCCCACGTGGACGAAGTGGCTTACCATTTAATATTCTAGTACATACAGCAACCTGGCATCCAGGCCACGAGTTTGCTAGCTGTACATGGTGCATGGTTCCGTCGAGTTAGGGCTATCATGGAAACTTCTATGTGCGTGCTACTGCATCGAATCATGCTCCTCCCTCGTGATTCAGCCTATGCAGGGTTATATCCGTAATGAACTTTTAGACACCGCCAAGTTCAATCTCATGCGACTAGTGACTAGTAGTATATGTATGTACCTTGCAAACTGGAATATTCCCTCAACTGTCAAACGGATCTTTAATTAGTACTTCACGCCTACCATACGGGAAGGTTGACCACTGAGTGTCCGCCTGTAGGGATGAATTCGGAAGTCACCACCCGATGAAGGGCCCGTCAGACGATGAACACACTAGTAGTACACACTCGAAAGGAGGAAGAATTGGAATATCTCCTACTCTGCTATATGATGGTCACATTAGACAACGGGACTGGGGTCGATCTCTGACTGGACGATGTCGGGAGATGGTGACTTCATTAAGCCTTCCCGGTTCCATGATCGGAACCCGAATTAAGTTGTCCTCTGGAACGGCGCTGGAATCACCTTGTTTTCACCACAGCACATAAAAAGGTCGTCTGGTCCCGTTTGCACATGGGTGTCTCATCCCTCAGAGCAAAGAACGATTGGATCAAAGAAACCGGGATACCTGCAACGCACCGGATTCGGCGCACGTCAAACAAAGGAACCCCATTAGACAATAGTCTGTGGTTCTTCTCCGACAGAGCCAAAGGCTCCTCTCCCGCTCCATGATTCATCAAAGACCGACAATTATTGTTGCCATTGCATCGGTGGAGAGACAAAGAAGTGGTAAGAGCCAACCCCAAATGTGGAACAACAACATCGACGAACGACTATAACAAAGGACCTGAACCCCCCCCCCCCCTTAGATCATCTATTCTAGAACTCCAAATCACCATGATCATTCCTTGTCCCTTCGTTGTTGCCCACGAGAGCCCGCAGCATTCACGCGACAAGAAGATTCTTGCGTCGTCAAAGTCGTATATAATCCCATTTTCGCGCCTTCTCCTGTCTCTCTGGATTGTCATTCCTTCCTATTGCTCTATCACCCCTTTGAACTCCTACTAGTTTCGGTATGCTGCTCACTTCTTACGACCGGGTTCTCCCTAAACCCGCAGCTTTGTACGATGAGGCCGCTAGGAACAGAGTTCCTAGACAAACAACCAATCTCCTTGAACATAAGATCATGAACGATCAGTCTACCATCACTACGGTAGCAGGCAGATCTAATGGTCGGCCGAGTCAACTGTATCTCACTGACGCTACCCCCCATTCTCCCAGCTTAATACAGATGCATCTGTCTCCCGTCAATCGGGAGAAACTTGTCCAAAACGGTGTATCCTCGAATATTTTGCCGGTCAACAAACCAGCAATGACACCCAATGGGGAAGAAGAAATCTTTGCGCGGGAGCAATCCGCTTCATCTACTTCATCCCAATCGGATCCACCAAGGGAGCAGGCAACCCAGTTTTGTTTGTGTCAGCCTGATCCAAAAATTCCGAGACCTAGAAACGGTTAGTAAATGTCCTATATCTCTTTGCGAGGCTCAGGAGCGGGAAGGGAGAGGAACAGGCCCCTTTGAGATTTTGCTTTCAACAAAGCCCCCTATCAACCGCTCACTGAAAGCTAATTATAACAAACAGCATTCATTCTTTATCGACAACATTACCAGGCCACGGTTGTGGCGCAAAACCCTGGGCTTGCCAATCCTGAGATCTCTAAGATCATTGGTGAGCAGTGGAGGGCGCTGCCGAATGAAACTAAGAAAGAATGGAAGGCTCTTGCTGAGGTAGATAAGTAGAGGCTCGGCCATACCCAACCATATCATTTATAGAACGCTGATTTCTTTAATCATAGGAAGAAAAGGCTCGACATCAGCAACAGTATCCGGATTATCGTTACCAGCCACGACGATATGGGAAAGATGGCAATGTTCGCAGCGCTATAGGCTCAGGCATCGGCAACAACCCCACAGGAGCTACAGTCTGCAACCGTTGCGGTGGGCGTCTCATGAACCCACCTTCGACCCCTAATACGCCCCTAGTTATGAGCGCCCAGGCCAACAACAATCGGCCCTTCTATGCAGACCCAGCATCACCTCTCCGCTCTTCCCATGGGATAAGGGAGTCCTCCGGTCGCTTGATGAGTCCGGTGAAGCCTTATAGCGAGCCAGACCGTAGGGCTCGCCATTGGGATGTGGAGGAGAATGCAGGCACAATGACACTTGATGCCAAACGCCGCAGGTTGACGGCAACTGGGCTACGTCGTCCCAGTCGGGGTGATCTCAGTCCGATTGTCGAATCATATGCAGTTCCTGGACAGAGGACATATGTTGCTCGGACGGGCCATTCTCACTTGCGGGAGCATTATCATATGCTCCCGCCTCTTCGGCCCGGCCGAGGAGCTGAAGAGAGCCGGCTTCATGACGCAAGCCTTACCCTTCCGCCGCTGCAAGCTGCCTCGCCCAGGCCACAGAGTCAACGGGACGTAGAGGCGACGGTGATGACAATACCTTTTATCAACAAGATCAAGGTCTTGGCTAAGATATCCCCGCCACTCATTACTCGCCCGATGTCGACGGATTCTCACACTCGAGGCGCGGTAATCGCTGTTGATGGTCAAGAACCCGCTCTTGTAAATATCATGATGAAGTATTTGGGGAGTCTCCTGACCAAGACGGGAAAGTATTCTGTACGAGTTTTCGAAGGCCCTGAAATCCACTTCCACCCGGGGGTTTCCAAAGTGGGTGAAATGGAGGATGCTACGATGGACTATCTCAACGTCATTTCAGCATGGCATCGGATCTCGGGCGAAATTGTCCAGTTCATCAACCCATCTTCGAGGAATGTTGATACTAGAATGGTTGATGATTCTTCACCAGACTTATCACCGACATCAACAGTTCCAAAGAGCGCCAAGGTGCGTATGCACATGGATTCCTCCGATAGCGAGGTAAATCAGAATGGTGTTCAGGCGGCAACAGCGCCAAATCCAATCCCAATTGCATTAGTACCCAGATACCAGCTCAGTACGGCAGATCTCTTTGCTTGTGCCATCCCAATCAATGACTCTTATGCACCACTGGATCATTGGCAGTGGATGGCGTCTCTCTGGCGTGGCTGCGTTGGCCCAGATGTGACGATCTATATTCGTGAATGCGAGAAAGAAGAGGTAGACCGATATGGTGGAGGAAACCCTGTTGAAGTGCGTCTCCAAGATGCGCGAACAATCATCACCCGAAAAACACAGGGCTCTCCTAGGGAGATTGAAGAAAAAGCGTTGAGGCGGGTGGGGTTCGAGATTGAAGAGTTTTTGACACGGTAAATAAGACAATGACGCCTTGACGGCTTTGATCCTGTTCTTCCTATCTATGTTAACGCCATGTTAGAGCCGTGTACTCTGGGTATCATTCCTGTTCATTCCATCAGCAGTTCCTTGATGTCATTCAGTTGGTATAAGCGTCATGATTTATATTCTATAGTTGTTAATACTCCGATTCTTACCAGAAAAGACAAGTGGGATGAAGTATTGGAAATCGCAATTGGCATTGATTTATACAGTCTTGACTGAATTGTTAGCGGACATGGTAACAGGTCCCTGGATCGTGGAAATGAAGACAAGACTCTCAGGAAGGAGGTGCTGCGTATGTTGTCGAATTGGATTTTGCTATCACAGCTTATCCTCCCGCCGAGATACCATTAATTAATCATATGTATGCTACCTTGAAATTTATATGAACATATTGAAATCCAAACATCCAAGACATGAAGGCTTTGTTTGATCCCGTCCTATTATTATGGGAAAATTTCCCTTCTAGGGACCTTTCCTGAAGTCCCCTGCTCGCTCATATTTAATAAAATTAGGCGCGGCCGGATTCTTCCAACAGAACTATCATCCAAACCACCGACTTGTCCCGGAGTCACCACCAGTACCTACAATGGTTCCAGCGTAGCTTGGGAGGGGGGGAGCCCTTCAAATCTTCCATGCTGCTAGAGTGCTACACACTCTAAATACGTACTATCATTCTTTACTTACTAATTAATACCTTCTGCATTCAAATTAAATTTCTTCACTGCCACACATGCAAAAGTATCCATCCCCCTTGCGGGCCAACCGTAGATGATCGATCTTGACAACTACTATGTACGGTATGTGTGTGTTTAGTAGGGAGGCTCATTGTTATGGCTTCTTCGATCAGCAAATACGTGTTATACCGATGAACCGAATGCTTACTGTGTGTACTAATATATTATATATATATATATATATATACACCTATGAAATTAGGTAAGTTAAATAATTACTAGGTAGTACTGTCTTCCCTTCTTACTATGAGGTCTAGGGGGTGAGCACCTATAGAGATATATTAAGGGCTAGCTCTCTTTTCTTATGTCCATGTAATATTGACATGTAAGGAGGTGATACCGCATCTAGCTATGAAGATGAAATGATGCAGGTCGGAGCTTGGGTCCGGAATAATTACTTTCGGGGGAGGAAAAGAAAGAAAAATTATGTATCAAAAAACAGAGTCATTGTTTACACTTGCTCTGGACATTATTGAAAGTGGCGCTCACTGGAGGTAAGGTATAGGCGATTATAGCAGTACTGGTTAGTCATGGACCATTTCTGGTTTGATTTTTTGTTATCTTTTGAAGGCCTACTCTCTCTCTCTCTCTCTCTCTCTCTCCTTTCTGTCTAGATTCTTCGAAACATTTTCATGGTGTCCCCCAAAAAAAGCCCGCTTGCGTTTCAAATGGACTGCTGTGTTGAGTTCGGCCTTCCAAGTCACCATTTTCCCTTGGAGAAGAGTGATTAGGTATCGTCGGTGACCCTTCTTTCCAACTGAACCGATGATCCTGACGTGGCAATGCGCCGTGAGCGTTCCCTGGCACTATTCGAAAATATCGGATAATATCAAGGCCTAGAGACACCCAAAGCCCAGTCAGATAGATAGATAGATACTCTACAGAGATCAAATCAACAAAGCGATTCTGCCTGGAAACCAGGTCTGTCGCATGTGGCGTATCGTTTCGGATGACAACCATTTAATATCGGAGACGATCGTGAGGGATGAAACCGCGGGCCCGGCTACTCAGTTCATAAGGATAGCCACAGTAACTGCAGTTGCTATCAACCTCTAGAAGCTTCACAAAGTTTTTGGACACATCTAAGCCTTTTCCATTACACTTGGTGAGCTGGTCGTTGTGACAGGATTCGATCCTAAACACAGCTTCCCCCCGCATTGTGGCCAGTTTCTTAGTGATTCAAGAGGGAGAAAACCCTTCCTTCGAATGTTATCTCTAACTTCCCACTTGAGGGAACTTGGAGAATCCTCCAAGCGACCCAGTTCATACTCTCATGGCTATTGTGGATACATCTTGTCTTGCGTAGGTGCAATATAATATATGACTGAATAAGTTCTAGCGAACACTATACCAGAAAATGCCCGCTTGTGTGGCATGTGCGAAAAGGGCTCTTTCCGCGCTGACATGTCAGTTCTATCATCCTATGAGCAAACCACAAGTGTAGACCCAGCTGCGAGGGCCCGCCGTATGCCCCCGCTGCATAGGATGGGTGTGTATACTTCCGCCTTTGTTGTTGCACTATTTAATGTGTTTAAGCGTCCGAAAGGCTGCAGAGGACGGTATTACTACGACACTATTTGGGGCCGGAGGTAAATGCCTCCCAGAGTCCACTTGGCTGCTCTGTAGCCTGGGTCGCCGTAAACAGATGAGAAAAAGAAAAAACCGAAAAAAAGGCAAGACAATCTAAATGTGCAAACATTCCCAGCGCATGCTGGTCGGGGGGCTTCCGGGAAACCGGCACTGTCCTGGGACATGATGGGCTGTCTGCTGCATGCAGTTCACACTTGATACAGCCTTCGAGTGGGTGCTCAGCTGTCCGATGACATGGGTCACCATAAAGCCTGCACCTTGGCGTGTCCGTACACCTTTGTGTTCTACGAATCCCCAGCCCCTTTTGCACTGAGGCGGTCTCACACCCCCTGGGGGTAGGATATTTAACCCTCAGGCGGGTCCCCCAAGCCCCTAGCCCGAAAAGCCAAACAAACGAAGGAGGTCATCTCGATTTCTTTTCCGAGCGGCAAGATGCTGTTAATCGTCTTTACAACGTAGAGCGGGTGTACTGACCGAAGGGGCGAGTCTTCTGGCAGCCTTATGAATACTCTATTCGATTGGGCCAGCCTCCTGCGTGGCGCAGGCTAAGCCGGCCTCTTTTGGGAGGCTCGTAGGTGCCGTTTTCCTAGCCATCTCGGCGTAGCTCTTTGGGGCCTCAGGTTGAGAGGGCCTTTCCTTGGGTTCAAGGTCCATTCGTAGCGGGCTTGCTTGTTTAGCCTGTGCTCGCTCTGGTTGTTCCTTATTTTGAGTCGTTTTATTGCCCTGTACATTGCAGGGAGGGGCGTTTGTCACTTGCTCGCAAGGGAGCCTATCTCCGAGTCCCATGTGCTTGATGACGCACGCCCTCATACACTTCATTAGGTCGTGGGCCACTCGGGGCGCCGCCTGGTCTGTCCCGCATTTGTCGAGCATTTGGTCGATAAGGCTCTCAAACCCACGGCGGAATTCCATCAAGAGAGCCTTTGTCTCAGCTCTTGCCTTCATAGAATCGGTCGAGAAGTGGGGCTCAGGCGTCATTTCGTATGCCTCGTCTACCATCATGTCACTGTCAGAGTTTCCGTGTCTGTCGCTATTGGAATTCCCACATCCATCTTCCAGTTGGTGTCCTTCATGCCGGTCGTGGGTAGAGTCGTCATTCAGACGCGCGTGCCGAGACCTCGGCCTTCCTTTTGTGCTTTTTCTTGGTAGCTCCAGTCATGGTAGCTGCGATGATGAATGTGAATAGGTGAGAAATTTAAGCGTTGACATAAGTTTCTGATGTGAAGCTGCCTGATGTGAGAATTGTCCTCATCCTCTAAATTTACTCTGCTAGATTAACTATCTCAAGACTGAACCGAATACTCACATACGACCACAGGGTGTGGAGAACAGGGCTTCCCGTCCGCTCAGCCATACTTAAGCCACACGCCGGCCAGTTAGTAGTTGGGTGGGTGACCACCAGCGAATCCTGGCTGTTGTATGTTTTTTTTTTTTTTTCCCGAGTCAGACTTTCAGAATCTCAAAATCCTTTCTTTCACGCCCGTAAAATCGCAACCTTTAGGAAAGCCCCAACGCCAAGTCTTTCTTCCTGACACCCGTACAGTAAACCGGGCCCTTCCCAACATAAGAATATCGGCACTGTGCACATAGCGGCCTATCTAGAACAGAGCTAGAATCGTTCGAAAATATCTGGACGAATCAAACTCCAGATGTGATCACGGTCACGTGAATGACTCCAAATCCTTCGCCTACCACGTAACTTCGTGATATCATATCTCAACAACCACGCAATGTAATTGCGTCAAATTAAATATAATACTCTTTAAAGGTCAGGTCTACCTTTATCGATTTAAATTAATTTCTATAGTGCAATGGTATCTATACATTGCGCCGAGTCGAGAACTGCGCCGAAAAGCCTGGCGATTGATCAGGAGTACAACCAGAGTCTTCCCCCACCGAGAAACGAACTTTTTTCGGGCCTTACTCTTTGGCCTCCGGTTTTCCGATTTAGGCTCGGATTGCGGCCGCCCGCTCACCTGCCGGCTGTTCAGAGCCCCATTCTTAGCTCGGTTTTGCGAGCAGTATTCGCACACGCTTGTGGAGAGCGATCTCCACTTCTTTACGCTGTTTCTTCTCTTCTTATATTTGAAAACTGATTCAAAGGCCCGTACCTGGCATAAAAGCTGCTTTAAGGCGCTCAATCAGGTCACAGGTCGGACCGTTCCCTGCCTTATCGACGGCCTTGCGCATCTCCCGCCATGTAAGATCAGTAGGTATCTCGGTCATGGACTTCTTCGATGGCCTGGCCTGCACACTATTATCATCAGTATCTACTCATTAATTTGGCTTAAAAGATTCAAGGACGGAATCTAGATTCCAAGGCCACAAGCCTACTTTAGCCCAGGCACAGTGGCGGATATTCTCTAAGAAGGCTCCCTCCGACATCGAGGGCCGAGGCAAGCTCAGACAAGCCATGGCCGTGCTGATGGACACGGGTTGGATTTGGAACCAATATCAAAGGACTAAAACACGAACCATTCTGGCCCATGTGAAAATCCGAAATATAATATACCTCGCTTCAGGACATTACATATTATTTTAATGAGCCTGCTTTGAAATATGTCAGCCCTTTGACTTCTTCACTTCATTTACATCCTAACACTGTGCTTTAGTGCTTGCACTGGCAGGTTCAAGTATAAATGTCACTTGAGATGGTCATATGATGCGGACATAACTGACGCAGGCTTCAGTGGGGAGCCAATCAGAGGGACCGAAATCAAAAACCATTCAGGCCACATCATATATCGTATATCGCGCTTCACGAGATATAAACACCTACCTTGCCAAGAGGATGAGAAGTTCCACATGATACAAGATGTATGCCCTAGCCCTAAGTTTAGACTACATTCGGAGATAATAATGTCACGTGGAAACACTATACCATTTTTTGGAAAAGTGGGCCAGACCAGGCACTCTATTCTTTCTATATATTAATTAGTATGAAAAATAACCTATTTGAGAAGCAGCCTGGAGTCAGGGATTCCATAATCTGTACGTGTAGTAAGACATGTAGGTGGAAAATAACGAGCCGGGACACACATGACCTAAATTGATTGCATTGACTGACTGCGTTGACGTATCAAAAGTGGTCACCTAACTCCCAGTATCGTTATAAAGAAGTACAAGTGAGAAATGTGCTACAATGGCCAAAGTGTCGACTTAAGGCACGCCTGGAGGTTTGAAGAGGCATTATCTGTGGTTTGAGTCGAGTGTTCGGACAGTTTGTATGCCACATATCAGCAACCTTGAGTGGGCAATTTGCATTAGGCTGTTATGTGGCTGCCTCGAGTACTAATCGAGTGCTTTCCGAACATCGGCCCATTTTTGTTTGAGTGCATCATGGTTTTCGGACAACTGTGAAGAATAGATATTAGTAACTTCGGTCACAGTTTTCTAGCTTCTTGCGAGCTCACCTCGGCATATTGCATCTTCGTCTTTACCAGAGACTTCTCCATCTCCCCCATCTGTTCCTCCATCGCACGGTGCTCATTCTGTACTTCTATATTTCGTTTCATGATGCGATCCATCTCCGTTCGAAGTCTTCCCTCTACTTCAGCGGGCTGCCTGTCGATAACATTCCTCAGTTCGCCGACTTGAATTCTCAAACTTTCGTTTTTATCTTGCAACTCCACGTTTTCCACTTTGACACGAACCAGCTCTGACGCTAATTGAACATGCTCTGTGTCTGATTTCTCCGTGCGCTCTTCAAGGGATCGTATCTGTGCGGCATGCGTAGCAATGGTGTGCTTTAACGACTCCAGTTGCGTTTCTCGTTCCTTCTCAGTGCGAATCTTCTCTTCCCACTCATCGGTGTATTTCTTTATCATTTCCTGTGTGAGTGGTACCGCACAGGCATCCTGAACCATAACATCAGCTCGGTACACTTCCTTGTCGCTGCCGCTTGAACTGCCGAAAAATCCGGACTCTAAAATCGACGTAGCTGATGGCTGTTGGTCAATGTATACATCAAAGAGTTTCTCTTTGAGGAATGTCGATACTGTATTCATATCCTTCATTTCGAGAAGTGCTGCGGCATTACGTTGCATGATGGCAATGGCGAACCTGAGAATAGTACTCTCTAGACCTTCCTCAAAGATGAGATCGTAGATACGAAGTACCAGTTGCAAGGGAAATCGATACGCGAAGAGAGTGAGGAACCACTGCGTAGCATACAACTGAGGAGAAACTCCGCGTCTGCGAAGATGACAGTAGAGAGCTGGCTCCACATCCTCTAGTAGCCGTTCGAACTGATACAGGTGAAGGTGGAGTCCGGGCATATCCTGAATGAACATGTCTCGCAAACCGTACTTTTTCATGAGCGTAACTAGCAAAGCGAATGCTTCACCTTCATCCATCTAGACAACTCAGCATTCTAAAGTACCTTCAACAAGGCGACGCGAGACACTTACGTTGAAGAGCAATGGCATGGCTATGAAATTAATGCCCTGTGCATAGCCGACAGCTTCGTCGAACAGAGCATAAGCCTTGCAGAGACCAAATAACGCTTCTTGGCTCCCTTGCGAGACAAAATATTTCGAATAGCTTGTTCGTGAGCCTAAATCCCTCCTGATAGCCTTTTCTAATTTTCGAATCGCTTCAGCATCACTTTTTGTTTTCATCCTCCGAGCTACCTCCTGGTTGCTTTGTTCCTTTAATAACCTTTCAACGTCCTTTTCTTGAGAGGTAGACACATCGCTGCTTCGGGGTGTCGAAACCGACTTATCAGATCGGATGGAGGACTGTGAGGATAACGTGCACTCATTTTCCTTTTCGTAAATAATGCCATTGATACCCGAATAACTATCTTTTTCTTGCTCCGTACCGCGCGCAACAAGCTCCTTGTAGGCTTCCTCTAGCTCAGTATTCCTACTGCTCGCCAAGACTTGCCATATAACCCCTCTGATCGTCTGTGGGATTCCTCTCTTGATTGCGCCGTTCAGCTCGGTGGAATTGGCCCCAGTTAAAGCGTTTGGGCCATGGTTGACAATCTGCTGCCATAACTCCCAATCTACTGGTGCTGAGAAGTCAGAAGGGGAGGCGGAGATGCCCGAAACCGTCCCTGGTGCAAGATTTGGATTTATTGCAAGCGGTAGCATGGAGGATGAGGGGGATAAGCTAGATCCGTCGTCCCCGATTGGGCTCCCCATCGTAGGCCCAACAGACATGTGGCCAGACGCGATGCTTGCGTGATCAGCCTCGGTCGTAACGCCCTCTTCACGCATCCGAAGCAACTTAAACTGATCCTTAAGACTGCTTCTAGTTGGCCTCTTAGAGTTCGTGCTCATGCAATCCGCTTCATCACTTTCATGGAGAGTGCTATTAAGAGTTGACGAGGAAGCGGCGGTGTTTCTCCGATTAAAGTCAATGCCTTGACCAGATGGTGGCCTCACATCTTTCGACCCCATTGTGCTTTTTGAAAGCCAAGAAAAGGGACTCGGGAGTTTTCGTTGTGATGGTGGTGGTGCAGAAGATGGTGGGTTCTTGTTCATTGTCCAGAGGACAGAGGGGAGGCTGCTAGCGAACCCATGGGATCGTATGTTTTGTTTCAAAGTTTGGTCCGTGGATGGCAGGGAAGCAGAGTCTACATTCGATCTGGCAGCAGTGTCGCTGACTTCCAAGGACTCATTGTCTTTGGTGCTCGTTAAGTTGACATCGTCAAGTGAGGTAGTGGATAATCGATGAGCCGTCAGAAGTGGTGACTTTTGCAAACGGCTTTTCCGTGGGGTATCGTCCGTTTCTGAGGGCGTTGCCGAATCGATAGGATCTGGCTCTTCGTCTGCATGATCTTGACCGGTCCATGGCGGCGGAGGAATGTCTTCAGCCCGAGGCGTGGTTATTGATTCATTCGATCGTCGACGCTCCGTTAAAGAACGCGTGGAGGCAGCGTGAGGCATCGGCTGGTCTCGATCGGCAGTTAAATGGGTCGCTTCCATATAGGTATTTGGGTCCTGGTGGCCTTTAACATTGCCCCAAACAGTCAGGAGCAAGGGGAATCATACATTATTATGGTCTTTGGACTCAGGGCTTGATGCCATGCTGCATAATAGGCTTCCTTGGCAAGCGTCCTTAGACCTCGAAGATGGTTCTTTACTTAGAACCCCGCGTGAGCACTGCTCAGGTGGTCATGTTCGCATGAGTTTCCTCAAGGGAGAGAATCCATTGAAGAAATACCAGTTTGTTTTCAACCAAAAAAATAGCAAGGCAAAAAAGCAAAGCAGCTCTGGACGGGGTTGGGTTTTCTTTTTTGAGAATGATGTTAAGGAATCACCAGTGAGCAGGTTTGAAACAGTGTCCAGATAAGATTGTTATGTGGGAAGGATCAGGACAGATCTTTCTTTTTTCGTACTACAATCGCTTTATTATTCTTGATAGCCACGCGAACGCCAACAGGGTTTGGCTGCCACTTACGTGTGGTTGTACGTACCTAATGATGACAGCCCCTGCAAGTCAATCCTATTGGATGGATGCACGGACTATTCTAGTTAGCACCACCTAATTCCCGCTACTAAGGTAACTTAAATGTACACAAAAATATCAATGAATTGGATGAATGATAGAACTTCTTAACATGTTATAAGAGCAGCGAGCTCTAAAGCCAAGATCTTACATATACGAGTTATTTTCCGTACTAATGACAAAAATAAGTGAGCTTGTGACAAACAAAATCATCTACCCTTGTTTGCGTTCGAACCTGCCTCTCTAGCCAATTAATCATCAAAGGACGCCTTGAAATCTAACCACCGGCCTCTCCTCATTGGGTCCAATCTAATCAGTTCATCTAGCCATGTCAAGACTCTCCTCTTACCATCGCGGGACAAAACTCCCCGGATCTTCGATTCCAGGACAGCACAGTTGATGAGAGCTTGGTACACCCACTTACAATCTTCGGCTACCTCAAGTATGTCCTCGATTGCATTTGTCTCTGTTTGAATATAGCCCAGGCACTCCGAATCAGAGAGATTAGGGGCCATAGTCTGCGCTGAAAGAGTAGGGTTGAAAGTACACATCAAATTCTGATGATAAAACCATAAAGATTGATCATAGGGATCAATCAAGGCATTGTGAATGAGCTCTAACTCTGGAGCCTTGTCAATTTTGGTTAGCTACAAGAGAAGGTGCATTCTTACCGTTATCGAGCATCTTCTTTCTTTCCGCATCAGTCGCATTTCTCTCATTTAGAAGCTTCTGGATAAGTTTGATTCTGGAGTGCCATGCGGAAAAATTCGACAAATTGGTGCCAATCATTTTTGTTGTATAATCAAATTCATTTTGTGTTGTCGTGCCCTTATCATTTGTTGATGATTCTCCAGTAGCCTGAGATGTGAAGGCCTTCAAAACATTCACAACGGATTGTCTATAATCCCAACCATGAAAATTCCTACTATCAAGACTTAACATCTTGCTAGCCAGTGCGAGCTCTTCCTGCCAAAATCTATAAGCAATGGGTATGGGAAGCAAACGGTTCGCATTTTCTAGAAGCCAATGACGGTGGTTCCATATCCAATAACACTTAGGAAGCTTGCGCAACAGTGGTAATAGGAACTGCAAATCAGCCTTGATCATGCCCGCAATTTGGCCTATCGTCGGCTGTTCCAAGCTGCTTGACTTTAGATGTGAGAACTGGTATTGCAGGATCGAACGTCGATAGTTCCAGATTGTATAGTATTCCGGGTTCTTTGATAATAACTTGGTCGTCATTTGTAGTGCTTCGGGTGTAGTCTCATGTCTAGATATCTATATAGCGAGAATTAACAACATGGTAAAGTCAGAGACAAAGTGACCTACCTTCTCGTGAACTAATCCCTCGAGTTCACGGTATTCCTTGATATTTCGCAATTCATCTTGACGACTCTTGGCTGATATCTCTCCCACGGCCCTGTATCGTGGAACACCGTGCTGTCGAAAAAGCTATAAGCGAAGCATTGACACCTGGGGGTCCGGGAATATTACGCTGGCCATATATATATCTGCCTGGAGAACCGCAATCTTAGTGCTACCAGAGGATTAGACACGTCTCTACTTTGTCCTATTCAATTTGCACCTTCCTCTTGATTGGGTCTCACCTTATCCCTCTTGTAATAGCGTCTAGATCGTAGAGCTGGCAGAGCAGTGATACCTATGACGTTCTACCTCGGTCCTATCATACTATTTTAATTGGTCATGTACCTTACAAAGATTAATAATGGGTAGGGCTGGGCCCTATATAAAACTCAATTAGGGGCTCAAGCCACATTTCCCGCACGTAAGCCACAAGGCTTGACCCTTAGCGTAATCTTACTAGAAAAACATCCCATAGCTAGATGTTGAAATCCTATAGTTAGGTCTAGCACCAACTCTAAGGAAATAAAAACAAGATGAAAATGCAAGTCAACAGCCTGAAGTTACGAAGTACATACCAACTAGTATACTTTTACGTATCAGAACTTGATCTACGCATGTATGTCAAGAGGTTGTGACCAGACTAGGCTCGGGTACCAGGTGCAGGTCACATGACCCACTGATATCTGTCCTTCCTTTTCACGTTCCGTTCTTCGTTCTTTCTCTTTTCTTCTTTTCTCTACCTTTGGATCCTAGTATAGACCGCCCTGCAGCTAGTATCATCAATACAATATTTATGCTCTAGGAATGGACATATTCTCAAGCTGCTAAGGACACACCTCACCCTTTACATATTGAACCTCACCCTAATGCGAAGCCACCTGACAAGCGCCATACTGATTTGAGTGAGTTCGAGTGTGCCGCTAGGAGGCTTATTTTAATTGACACCTTTACTAACCCAAAATAGGTACTATGGTAAGAGATCTTGCTTGTAAGCCAAATCGCAGCTGCTTGAGGTCGTGCAACTCCCCCCATTATACTAATTTGCTTACTAGTAGTGACAATTTTCAGCTTCGGGAAGGGCGTGTATAGCTAAAACTATATACCCTATAAGTCTCTTAATCAGCACTAATAGAAGAGGTTCCGAGGTTAACTAGTATAGGGTGTTTATCATACGAGCTTTTGAACGAGTACTTATTACTCATATACTGATGCTTCTATATATTGGCCTAGAGGCCCACATAGGAGTGCTAAGCCTAACTGCTAGAGGCTGTGTGATCGTGACTCCCTTCATGACTCTTTTCAATTTTGGTAACACAACTCTCCATTCATATCTTTATGGCCTGCATAGTCCGGAAGAGACAGACGCCTAACATGAACTAAATGAAGGCTTTTAAATATCGTGTGTGTAGACGGCGACAAGCTAGCTGGAGTTCCCTATACTACCAGACTCATACCTAGCCATGGCTAAGCGCTCGAGTGCTTCTATGCAGTGGGGGTCAGAGTTCACCTACGTCTCCTGTCAAATCAACAGTATTTTCTTTATCGCGTTTAACGTGTCATCTAATGATGACTAATCTTTCCCGTATAGAAGAAAAACAAGAAACTTGATCAACATCTGCAACCCGCACTTCTGCGAACCCGTAAGCGGACCGACATTCTTGTTCCATCAGCCAAGATTGCGACATACCGCGAAGCCAGGGGGACCCTATGCGGTTCAATGTTAGTACAGAATACATATCGCGTGTAGAGCACATCCTTTGACGAAGAGTTGGAGTATCGAGCTCCAGATCCTACAAGTATAGCTTGCCTCGATTAGAGTTCTGTAATAAGTTCGGCGGCAATCGTATGTATATGTAATGCTTTCGTCTATTCAATGCGACTTATCCTAGCTTATGCGATTACCGGCGCAGGATATGAATTTTTCAAGCCGATGCTGGAATACCTAGTAGATGCACTGCCCCTAGTATCTTGCACGCCTTGTCGTAGCTCAACTCTTTAAACTTTTTTTTTAAGGGATTGGTATATGGCTCATATAAGAACGCAGTTTCTACTATATGATTAATAGGGGCGTCGTTGCCGGTGTCAATGTCAATATACTCCCCAATGTGACCTTTCACCACTTAGGATCAGCAAATACCGCTATTTCTCATATCAAGCCCTTGAATAAACTGCGGATTGGTTAATGTATGTTATTGAACCTTGGGTCTTTGGACTTGATGTGGGAATATTTCTCAATGGGGGGTCACATACTGACGTGTAATGCGTAAACGCCATTTAAGCACCATACGGGCATAAAATAGGTATTTCATTGCCCAGTACCTATACGAGAACTCATAGGTCAAGAAAATTCTAAGGGACACTTAATTGAAGGTATCGAAAGATGAAACTGCATAATAAGCCCCATCTATCTCGCAAAGGAGAAAATAAGTACAAGGAAAGTTGGTGGGAGTAGTTGGTTCCATCTCTAATAAATACGTGATCCCGATGGCTTTGGATATCCCATATAGGTAGAGCATTTTATATGTATGTTTAGTATATGTTCATTTTGAAAAGTGCCCGGTTGGCTTCACACCCTGTATCTGCAATAGTTATAAAATCCAACCCAGACTCCCTCTTCCTGGCACGCATCCAATTAGGTTGTTAGGGTTAATCCTGGGATGGTTAGGGTGGTTCAGAATCAATGAAAAGAACGTTTGGAAAATAATAATAAGTCAAAACGTTGTCCCTGCCTCCGAGGCTCAAAACGATACCCCGTCGAATAAGGTCAAACACCGTTCAATATCGACAACGATGGTGATCGATGCGGCAAAACAGTGGAAGTTGAGTGATCCCACCCGTTGCTATGCAAGCTACTTCAGCACTACCGACTTCGACTTCCCAGGCTCAGCCAGAAATTTCAACCGAAGCTTGTGGCAAGCCCAGGCGTAAGGAGTCGCAAGACTAATAAACTGTAATCAATTGGAGCAACGAGCCGATGTCTTCGCCAGTCGCCAGCAAGAGAAATAGGATATCATTTCTCAGGTCTTCACTATCCTTGTTTCCAAGTTTGAGACGTTATCGGTATCCGAGCAGGATTCATGTCTCTGAGCAAGTAACTGATTCACCCAGATCTTCCGCCGCCGCAGAGTATGGGCGCCGTTAGCGGGGAGGAGGGACTGCGATTTAACCAGTGGCCCATAAAGTAAGTTCCGCACTGAGATCTTTCATTAGTAAAAAGTAGTAAGATGATTGCCATTCCAGCGTTTAACACCAATCTGGGCATTCTTGACGTTTGAATAAGCTGTACGGAATGCTGCGACAAACGCTTCGGCTGTAGGATATTGTTTCCTGTGTCAATAAACATCATAAACATCTTCCGTCATACACTGTGTTTCCGTAATTCAGCTTCCGCAGCATTTTTCGCTTTTCTCCTGCGACGCATTATTAGCTTGTGAGAGGAAGGATTTCATCGCTGTCGGGTCATTAAGCCCACTCGTATTAACCAACAAATAATTGAATCTCTTAAGAAAACCCAGCAACGGACGGGTCATTCAGCTTCCATAGTCTTCATTCCTCCGTTCTAATATAGGAATATAACGATGAATCGCTTTTTCCCTTATATAACCCTGAACGATGTCTTTTGGCCCGATTCCTACTGAATCCTTATTGCTTTACTTCTTATCCCTATAAGACGTCTGTTTTACTTCGCATTGGTTCTACGGAATGGAGATGGTACTTATATTAGAAGTGGGGACTGTTTGCAATAATATATACCATTACATACATATATATGTAGCACATGAAGTGATATCAGGAATCACGGTGGTTGCAGCTAGTTGGCGATAGTATACATTAATCGTGGATTAGGAGAGCATATCCGAGGTAATACATGGTAGTAAAATCGTAGGATAAAGATCCTTAATAATAGTTAATAAGCTCATACCATTAGCTTCGCAAACACAGGGCCTTGATGCGATGTATATAGATGGGTAGAAGTTGAGTACATCATGTAAAAATTTCAGCTCAGAGTAACCGTGCCCTACAAACAAGATTACCAGTTGTGTCAATAATTCATACATACCCTTATCATGTAAGTTTAACTCAGGCCGATACTCGGTATTTATGATGCCTCTTCATACGTGACCCGAACTATGCTGCCTATGAAGATGCATCTTGCAAAATAATGGTGAAAATAAAACACCAGATGGGAGCCTAAGTCTCCACCCTTTCTTCAAATCGAGACCTGAAGGTGGCATAAAGATCAAGCGGCACTTTGGGAATACCATTAGGGCTTTCTTTCGACCTATATTTCTCTTGGATCAAGATGGCCAATCGATCTTCCCAGGTCTTTGATACATTCTCGAGGTTTGAGATGAAAAATGATTCATATTCGCTTCTAGATTGGACGTATGTGTCTGCCCTTAGTAACTGCTGAAAAAGTCTGGACAGAGATTTCAATGACACTACCAAATTCAGCGCAAGATTGTGTAGGCCCTGGTCATTGGGTATCTTTTCGAGTGGAAGCTTGCTTGTTTGTATGCGCTTTATCTTGAGCCCCGCCAGGGATGGTTGATTCTGCGAATTCAGGAGCTGGCGGCGGATGAAATAAGCCCGAGGGTCGTCGGGATTCAGACCCTCCGTGATGGAGCTTTTGCCTCCGAAATCGCGCGGCATTTGCGCACAGCCCGGGACAGCAGGAGCTAAAGCAGCTCGCGCAGCGAGGTAACGGCTGAGATGGGGTGACTTCGAGGAGTTAACGGTGTTCTCTAGTGCATCTTGGCGCTGCCTGGTTAATTCCCGTCGAGATACAATGGCTGCTTTCTTTCGCCGCTCAAACTCGAGTGCCTTCTCCAGCTCAGGGTTCTCTACTTGCCGGTGTAGAAAAGATGGTAATTGCCCGAATATGTGACCACTTCTATGGGTCATAGCCGCCTCAAAATCGCGATGATCTTCCGGGTCTTTGCCGGAAGCTAAATTCTGTCGTGCCGAGCTCACTGTTCGCTCCGGGTTTCGAGGGATCTTGAACGGCTTGCATAGAATCTTATGATTTTCAAGCCGGCCTAAAGACTTACAAGACGCTCTTACATTTTGACCTCTTCTAAATGGATCGGTGCCAGATGATTTGTTAGGGGAAAGTGCGGTCCTGTGAATCTGCATTTGTAACTCTCTACCCGCATGTTGTTCCTTTGAAGGGGTGTCTGCCGATTTGGTTCCAAGGCTAAGTAACGAAATAAACTCCCCCCTCTGAGGGAGATGACCTAATGGAGAGCTTTGTAGTCCGCCGGGAGAACTAGGGGAATCCGAATTCGAAGGGCTGGGTAGATAGACACCTTTGGCCGCTTCTTGGGTTGGATTCATGACTGGCATAGGGGACTGAGGGGCTCGCTGCTCGCAAATCCGGGCCATGGCCTGGTCAGCAACATGTTCATAAAGATTAACCTCTCTCGGTAGTCGAGCCGCGGCGGCCATCTTTGCAATTATCCAGGGATTCATAACATTTAAACTTGTAGGGGTTATGGCATCTCTAGCCTGAGATGCGCCTCCTATGTCGTTCAATTTCAACTGGGAGCGCTCGACCATAAACCGTGCAGCGCTAGCGGAGGGACTAGGCAGCATACTTGTACGTGCTGGTTGCTCCATACTCTTTGACGGCGTAGTGAGCTCTTTCGTTGCGCTTCGAGTCAACAAGAGGTTGCAACCATCGTTGTTTGGTAAAGCCGTACTTGCATGCCTAGCATTCCTGGAACCATGGTTCGGCTCGCCATACACGTGCTTAAAAAGACCCTCCGCAAGAGAAAGGATTGCCTGCGAGTCTGTAAATAAAACGTCGTCTTTGGCAGGCTCAATATTAGCGTCGTAGCTTCCATTCGGGCATTTAATATCCAAGCATATGAATGGGTCCGAAATAGATCCGGTGACTCCTCTGGCCCTCGCAGCGGAACGGATATACGATTTGAAAAGTTTTGTGATCCCTTTCAATGTTCCCTTCGAGGAGGAGACAGGTCTTGCGTCGACGGAGAGCAGCTGACCAAGGTCGCTACTGATCTTTGAAAAATCTGTGCATCATCAGAATTTGTGTATCTTTAAGGTACGGCCAACATCATTACCAGCATCTGTTTTAGGGAGCAAGGCTATTAGTTTATAACCCAGGTCCTCATTTGCTACGAGAATCGGCCATTCTTTACAGAAACAGTGAGCAGTAATTATTGAGCCGGCGACTATTAATGCCGCTTCGGTAAGACTCGCGGTTGGTTTCGGACTGTAGGCCCAGTTATGATTTTCACTATTGTTTCCTAGAACACGTAACGATAACCTTGTTGAATGTCTTGCAATGGCATAGACCTGTAGTAGTTTCCTTATTTTGGTAATTGTCCTGGATGCGTCTTTCAAAGCCACTTGTTTCCGCACCGGAACATATTTGAGAAGACTTGTAATCCGGACAGTAGTTCCAACGGGATGAGAGAATCGCTCTGTTCTAAGCATGCATGAGCTGTAGCCATCATCCTTGGGTGAGCTGTTTACTTACTTTACCAATTCCCCTGCTCGGTCGTACGTAAGCCTCGATCCAACCATCTGCGCTGCAGTTTTTGTAGATACGGTGAGGCTACCGGCGATTTCACAGGCGCTAGCAAGAGCCTGCCCCCTGAACCCAAGAGGCTGGCCACCGATATTCCTTAGATCTTCCAGGGTCTGTATCTTACTGGTGAAGCTGCGCATGCAGACTAAGGAATGATCTTCGGGAGAGATGCCATGTCCATTATCCTTCACCTGTACCACATCAACGGTGTTCTGGGAAATTTCAATAGATATAGATGATGCGGATGCATCTAGAGCATTATCTAGAAGCTCCTTGACAACGGAGCAGACATCGGAAAGAACTAGCGTTGAATTGAGTACCTGAGCAGCGGACGATGGTAAGGGGTGGATTGGCATATCCAGTATAATCCCATATAAGTGCGTGCATTCATTGTAATAAACCAATATCACCATATAGTAATGTAATTAATTTAATTTACAGGGATCATTTCTAAGGCGCCATTGTAGCTATTCTTATGTCGGGCCTACTGTACATTCGTTCAAAGCCCATACATAGCAGGCCAGGCTGAAAGAGGCTAGAGGATCTCCTCGGCTAGCCGTTATTGAAGTTAGTAAAAATTACAACCACCAACCAAATAGAGTACGCTGACGACTTTGTATGTATGTACATTAGTATTTCTTAGCGACGATTACCTTGTCGCCCTATAATTCTCACACTATCCACTGTCATATGGTAGTACGGTCTATTAAAGAGCTTCCTATCTGTATCACACGAAGGCAACCTTCGCAAGCTTGAGCAGTCTTCATACAAATGATTTCAGACCTGCTGAGTCTCTAGCATTGCAGTGATTATGCGCCTGCGATATACAAGGCTCCTTAACAGCCCCCTTGAAGCCCCTGCACACTACAACGTCAATAGTTTCCTTCCTAGATGTCTTCTAACCTTCAACTCCCTTGTCAGTCTCTTACAGAGTGTGTAAGCTCAACACTCTGTAGAATCAATGCCCGATGCGTCTCGACGGGAACTGGACTCTGGTGCTCACTGGGAACCGTTATAAAATACGCTGTCGGTTCGTAAATGCCCCAGCAGTGGGTTCTCGCGAAGCGAGTTGTACACTGGAGCTTATCATTGGGAACTATGGTAGTGTCATACATTACATATATACTACAGAGGAGCCCGATAGTTGGTTCAAATTTGTGAACAATACAGTGGTGATTATGTCTTCCCCTGGAACCCCCTTGGGTATTCGATCGTCTTCACGAGGGGCCGGTAAAGAACCACAAGTGGTGTCGAACCCTCATCCAAATCTCTACATTCTCATCCATCTAGTCATTCATGTAGATCGTCTAGGTCAGCAGTAGGGGTATCGGTATGAGGAAAAATTCCGACCCAGACCTGCACTTAGAGATGGAGGATTGAAGTCATTCTATATGAAGTTAGTAGCGGATTGCTCACGAAGCTCTGACCTTGTGGCGGATATATTGAAATGATTGTACAATACAACTGCTAGCCGTATACACCCACCATGTCCTTGACATCTTAAGCAAACAATGGCTTTGCGCCCAACTGGTGGCAGCTGGTACGAATCGCCGCAAAGGATGATGTTACAGCTTCCAAATAGCTCTGTTGGTTGTGCGGAAAGGCTTCCTTCAAGCGCATGCTAGTATTTTCACACCCAGCATAGATTTCTCGTCAATAACAGTGATGTTATTGGGTTGGATTGGATCTGAATCAGAGGTTGTTGTTTTTGTAACTCAGTACCGTCTGGGGGTATACGAGCCATTTTAGGGAGCCTTTAACTGATATAATATAATATTAGTAGTTATTAAATCAAGGTAGAATATAGAAGCTGTATCGTTTGCTATTTTCTGCCACCGTTCATTTATATTTTGACAGTCACCGCAGATACCAAGACCAACAAGCACCTGTTCCATTGAACAAAAAATAGATCCCAATGTCTTCGCTAAGAAATCGGAGCTCTTCCGAGCCCGCCTCCGACACAAGATAACCGTAATCAAATATACCATCTGATCATGGGAAGCATCACTAGCTATGCCAGTCGGGTCCCCGGGTCTGAAGTGATGGTTCTAAAAGCGTGATCCATCCCAATGCCACTCTTACAATCTCCCTAGCGCGCCCCAAAAGAGTTGATACTATCCAATGAAACATCCAGATTGTATGTACTTATGGAAAAGTGGCCTACCGATCAATTTATCGAACTCTGAGTTTAGATGTATGACCCTTGCTTGACCTTAGTATGAGAATCTTCCGCCATCACCAACGCGAGATTCAGTTGCCCGAAGGCACTGGAGGTGGCTGATGCGTCTTCTCTGATCGAAAGAACCCCCAATGACATGATAATCCAGAATCCAAACCTCCATAAAATCCGCGAATGTAATGCCACTCTCGGGCCGGAATCTCCGTGTTTTCTGTTTTTGAGGCCGAGATAAAGGGCAACGAGCTAGGTGCCACTGAAAGGTACGCTGTGACGAAGGGGATTCAGTCAATGATGGCGAGCCAGACACGGTAGAAAACGGAGACACTTCGCCTGGGAGCAGAGTTGGCTGGTGAGGCCATCAATAGATGACACAAGGTACCATCACTAACAATTGAATGATGTACTGTGCGATCATTCCATGGGCCGCTCTCTTGTAATAAATTATTATATAAAATAAAATATTCGCTCCCATCGCTCCCATCTATCGAGATAAGCGAGCCAAGGGTCCTTATATTTATAGCGGGGAGAAGTCTGCCCGCCAACCTAAAATCGAAGGACGAACATAACCCTTAGAGAACGCCATCCCGAAAAAGGGTCAACTGAATGCCTTTAAACCTAGCAGTGAATAATATTGCAATACGTAAGGGTACGTCTTACGAAGCAAATTTATCGTGCTTCCCTTTGACCCTAACATCTAAGACCTCTTCATAATAGTTGCCCTCTCTCCTGGCCTTCTTTAGTCGCTTCACTTCATATTGCTCCAGCCGTCTTCCTACAGCGGCTTCTAGCTCCCGGCGGCTGATCTTCTCCCTAGCCTTGCTCTCTTTCGACGCTTTAAGATGGGGTTTGAAGCGTGCTTGCATTCTAACCCGCATCATAGTGTCAGATAATATGCCTGTCGCGTCTCCTCTGATCTCGACGGATGTGGATCCTTTGTGCATAAGTCCTTCTTTTACAGTGAGGAATGTCTCCGATTCTCCACCTCTGGTCTGGAAGCAGAACACACTGGGCGTGTCAAGGGACTGAACGACGACAAATGACTCGAATTGGGAGACAGCGGAAGCCGTTGCACTAAGGATACCGTACTTATCGCAGCTAAGGTACCTTTGTAAAAATATTAGCGTTTGATTGAAGATCGAAAACCGTTGAACCGTGTAGAAAGGCAAAGCTTACTTTCCATGATGCCCTTTAAAACTGAATCCTTCACTTCCCGCTGCTCTGGTCGCAACCCAAACCTGCCTTACATCATGCGGCTCGGCTGTTGTTGGGTTGTTCTCGATCATATTTTCGAGCCCGCTGGCGAAAACTTTCCCGTTGGCGTCACAAGCAATACAGGTCGATGGGGAAGAGGGGAGGACGATCATGATAGGGCCATTGATATCAGTCGGAACATCCGCGGACACCCAACTTTGATCGTCTAAGGCACCTTCGTCTTCTGTTGGTGCGGGCTGTTTAGGCGGAATGACACGATCATCGTTGCCGCCATCTTCGCGGTGTTTCCGTTTCTTAGACTTATCACCTTTAAATGTAAGCGGCTTGACCATGATCACTATCTTCTAGGTACTGAACTCGATGTGGTGCGAAAACGTAAGATCAATGTAACAAGTACAAGACACTCGAATATCTTAAACGAAACCTGAATTCCAGACGATGTATACTACATATTTAGTTTATACTCTCAAGCGATGTGACGGTTAGCAGGCGGCCAAAAATGGCCACGCTAACGAGTCTCGCTAACTGCGGTCTTGGCACGAGGTTTGCTTATTAATCCCACTCTGTCAGTTTGGCTGACAGCTTCCTATGGCACTTCTATTCAACCATAGCTGGAGTTCGGTCTGATCTGATCCGTGACCGAATCTACAAAGACTTTCTTAGGCGATAATTATGATAAGGAGCCCCTTTTCCTCCCTCCCATATCTCCTTAACTCCTTAAGACTTGAACGGTACTAAAAGGTTCGATGAGAAGAACCATCTGCGGTCTTCCACCTCAACTTCTTTCTTTTTTTCATAGTTAACGCTTCTTATTTCATATCCTAATGTCATTTGCTTCTCTTAGCCAGTATTAAGTCTATGACATTTGGTTCTCTAGGGGCCTCACTGGCGAAGGTTGTGTGCCCCTGCCTTGAGAAGGGTCACCTCATGTGCCATTTTTTCCACCTGTTTGTTAGGTGGTCAACAATCTGAAAAATTGGTGTTGGCGAGTTTCCTTGATGACTATTGATCCGATTTTGGCCAGTTCGTACATAAATATATTGGTGTTTGGGGACATACCAGGTATGTTAACATAAAGGAAATTCTACAGAGTTGTCACCCCATGAAGGATTCGGGATGAGTGAATAGGGTCCTAGGGATCCAACGATACTATATGGTATAAGCCGAAAGAGTTACCGATCAGCCCGTGCGCTACTCGCAAATCCCAAATGTACGGCTATGATGAAAATCAATCCTCACGAGCCCACGGAAATGGGAAAGGCGCGTTGGCTCTTGCAGCCAGTCCGACCGCACATGCGAGAAGCAGATGCGTGTCCGTTACCACGCCGTCCGTGACTTTACCGAATATGAAGATATCAACACGGTGTATCATATGTACCCACCGGACAAATACTTGCCGGCGCTCTCACCAAGACAGTCAACCCTATTTGTTGTATGTACAACTGCAGCGTTTAGTTACTAAGGAGTTGTAAACACCCATGAGTGAAACGATGTCTGCCTGGGTAGTAGGCAATCAAGTTGACGAGTTTTTAGATACAAGATCTAGATCTTTAGACTGTTATTATAATTGAGCGTTCAACAACCCTCAAAGCATCGTTCCGTCTTGGTATATATTTCTACCAGACGTGATCTTTAGTTTCAAGATTGGAGAAAATAGTCAATTGCCTGAAAAGGACTAGCCGACTGGTTGCCCCAATCATCTGTCATACGGACTACATTATCACATCTATGAGATATAGATATATGTATATCATAATCGATATGTGGTTATCTTCTCATCGGCTATGAATCGGCTGTGCTAGGTATTATACCAAAGCCTCACCAATCATAAGGAATGCTGACAGGCGTAGTTGCGCTTATTTTAGTCTACAGTACTGAGCACATCTATTGGATTGGAATTTGACATGTAAACACATATACCACAAAGCAACTGGGTCTTGAGATGTGGGAAGTGGACTACATCTGAACTTGGGCAGTCATCCCCGTTTCGGCGAAGGTGCGTGTTGAGTGACGAAAGGTACCTGCCACATAAGACATATGTTAGTAATCATGTGTGGTGTGAGCTTCCTTCATGATCATCATTTTGCATATTGCTTGATCCTCTCCTTCCGTATGGGCGCCTTCATTCTAGTTCATCGTTTCCTGCCAACGCGGCAGTGATGGCTATTTTTCTATGCCATTCATTGGAGAAGCACTCCCCAGCCACCAGTTCGCCTTTCCTTTCTACTCGGATTTATATCCCATATTGTTGGTGCGGTTTTGATGGATCCGTTGACAGCTCAACGACACAGTTCTCAATTACAGAATCCTGTCCGTCTTTTATCGATGAACTTCAATCGTTACGGCCTTCACCTTTACCAGACCCACGGAAGAAGCGGATGGTTAACCGGACCACTCAAGTTTCTGATAATTATGCCTCAAATAATATTGCTATCTTGAGTACGGCTTCTTCGAAAAATTCCAAGAGGAAACGATGTTTCAGTGCTGGGTCAGTCGTAAATGCTTTCAATTCTCCTGCATCCCCCGACCGTTTCATCCCTGGCCGAGACTCCTTTGACGCAACCGCTTCACCTTTACGTCTTAATAAGTTTCCTCATCATCTGTCGCCCGAGGAGAAACTACTGCGTAGGCGTGATACCAGTGCCGATCCCTTCAGGCCTCGCCCCCCACGAAGAACCGTCAGTGTCCCGAGACCGATAGATCAGCGTCGACGGAGACAAAACCCCTATTCCGTACCGCATCTTGTCACTGACCCCACAATCTCGGGGGATGACGGCTTCTCTGGAGCAGATAACTATAGACAAGTTAGTGTTAGTTCCGTTTGGAATGTTGGCGGACCTTCTGCTGCAACTGGTAGCCCGCGCCCTGGTATTCCGGATGGGATGGGAAGTCTTCTAGGAAGTGGGACAACCGCTCCACTATATGTCGTGAACTTCCAGAAAAAGATAACGCCTACCGAAGAACACAAGATCCACGAGTCGAGGCTGGCTCTTGCTTTAGATGTCGATCTAGCGAACAGATTGCTCAATATCCCCAAAATCCCTGCTCAACTTGACACGAAGCTGAACCCCACATCGCCTCTTTATGAACGATACAGCCCCCTTACATGGAAGGACAACGCGTGGAAGCGAGCTGAAGGTGTAGCACGTAAGTATAACATTGATTTCCACTATAGATACTTCGCCCTATACCAAATAACCACATCCGAGCTATCTCAAGCGATATCTCTGTCTTTTTTATTCAAGTGAAAAGAAAGAAAGAAGAAAAACAAAGAGGGAAACAAATATAAATCACTATTTAAATATACAACTATTTAGGAGACGTCCATTTAATGATTTACTACTATCGCAGAATGCTGTCGGTTGCGTAACTTCACAAACTCTGTCAAATGCTGATGTAAAGAGCATTAGGGCCTAAGACTGGGAGTCGTGTCACTCAGAGGGCGGTTCCACTGACTCCATTCAGAGTGCTTGACGCTCCGCTTCTTCGAGATGACTTCTACTGTACCACCCTTGCCTATTCCTACACCTCTAAACATCTCGCAGTTGGGTTGAGTAGCACCGTGTACCTGTGGTCAGAAGCTCGCGGCGTTCAGTGTCCCCCTTTTCATGGCCAACCGCCTTCGAATTATGTGACCTCTCTCTCATTTTCCTCTATGCAAGGAGGACGGAGCATTCTGGCAGTCGGTAGACACGATGGTCAAGTATCTTTGTGGAGCACATTCGATTCTGAAGTACGCTTCGAAATAAGTCAACCCCATCCTATATCTTGCGTTGCATTTAAGGAGACGACATCACATAGGCAATCAGAACTATTTACAAACATCGAAGTGGATGTTGAAGATCTCGCGGTTGGTGATGACCTCGGTAACATTTGGTATTACTCCGTTGAATGGCCGGACATCGCCTCTGGGGAATTTCACCGATGGAACGGGGCAATGATATTGCTGGCCAAGATTTCCGCCCATACCCAGCAAATCTGCGGCTTGGCTTGGTCGCCAGATGGGAGTTATCTTGCAACTGGTGGGAACGATAATTCATGCTTACTATTTGATCTCCGCGAACTCCTCATACCGGAGCGCGTTGTAAGGCTCTGCAAATCACCCGCGATTTCATATCGCCTCTTCCATGGACTACAATCCCCCAGGGCTTTCTCGCGGCGGGCCGTCCATACACGGCTTCGTCGACTCTTTAGTCGTCATCCTCGTTTAAATCAGTTTCTTCTACCTTGGACTTCAGAAAACATTAGAAGCCTCTCAATCTCTGTCATGAGCCATACTGGCTTAGTCTTCTCGGGAAGTAAACGGACTGCTTTTATACCTTTAAATAGCCATAAATTTCGACTGAATCATTCTGCGGCTGTGAAAGCAATCGCATTCGCCCCTTGGCAGCCGTCTCTCTTGGCCACTGGTGGTGGATCGAATGATCGTTCCATTCACTTTTATCATACGGCTTCGGGAACTTGCCTAGCTACCATTGATGTCCATGCACAAGTAACTAGCTTGATATGGAGTAAGACACGAAGAGAAATAGCTGCTACATTTGGCTACGCCCAGCCAGAACATTCCTTTAGAATAGCCGTCTTCGAATGGCCAAGCTGCCAACAAGTTGTCGCAATCCCTTGGAACTTGAGTACTGACGACGGATTGATGGCCGAGCATAGTGGAAGAGCCCTTTGGGCAATTAGTTACCCTGGTGGTCCGAACGAATTCGCGTCAAGTGCTTCACGGAACAGGGAAACAAGCGATATTGGCATCTCAAATATCGCTTTAAGCACAGCAGCCGGATCCCGTATTGCAACCCCGACTCCAAGCTCTGAATCGAATGATATCCAAAGATATTCTGTCGCCCGTAGATATCCTCCAAGCCATGACAGAGAGGGCGGAATATGGTGGCCTCGAACCGTGGAAGAGGGCTGCATAATTGTGGCATCAAGTGATGGAAGTGTCCGGTTCCACGAGGTGTGGAGTGGAACCAAGAAGAATACACTGCAAGCATCTGGTTTGCTAGGGGGAAGTGACATCCTGGAAGGGCTTGAGGGGATAGAAAAGGAAGGAAGAGAGATCATCCGGTGATTTGGCACTCCACGGGAAGACAAATGAGCTGCCAGCCGAAGCCCTAAACCATTCATTCATACTGTATCAAGCTCTCCCTTAACCTGGAATTCTTAGTGCTTTATGTTATTCTAGAGCATTCATAGTATATATCTTTATTCCACTAGGTAAGCAGTGACCTAGTAAACGAATACATATGACAGATATTACTACTAGTAATTAGTACTAATTAGTTGCTTCATATATTTAAGCGAATGAAAAAAAAAAAAAAAAAAAAAACTATAGACCACGTTATTCGCTTGGGACATTGATTGTATGCCCATATGGTTGGTTGGAGATATTGATTGAGACATACAAAATCAACGGCCGCCAACAATAATGATTGTTTCCCCTTTGCCACAAATGTGGAAATTTTTCATAGCATTCAGCAGTTCCAGCTTATTTATGCCTTGAGAAACGAAAGGCTTGTCTATAACGCGTCGCGTGTGGTCTTGGCACTGGTCAGGTTACGTAAGGCGAATTCTTCCTGCATCTTCTTTATCTCAGCAAGTGCCTCAGACTGACTATAGTTAGATGACGCCGTGAGTAAACAGAATCATCTGCCGGAGTTCTGCCGTCGGATACTGTCTCTGCCCCTATGGGTTCAACGGCCTGAGAACAGCTGTTGGAAATTCAACAGTTAGGAACACATAACATACGGTTATTTGGAACGCGCGTTTTCTCGAAAAAATTTGCATTAGTAGGACCAGCGTATGAAGCTAAAGAAGCCACCAAGCTTCGATTTTGTGTTTTGTGTGGTGGGAGGTTGGTTGAATAAAATGAGCTGGCTGTAATAGTCGGACTTAACGTCGCTACTTTAGGGGCCCTTCCCTAAGGTCGGTGAAAGCAAGGGTGACGTCTGCCAGAAATCGCTGCGACACCAGATTTCAAGGCACCATTAAGTAGGATTTATTACAAAAGGCAGCCCTACAAACTAGAAAATTTTATTATGTACTATTGAGGTGCACTGTCTTTACATTTGTTATTATTTAAAGATTAAAAGCGACAAAATCCGCATTTGCGGCAATCGAATCAATAGATGCCACCGATCGTGGTGTCATTACTATCACCATTCATTCCCTCATAGTCGGTGATATATTGTCTCGCATTCTTGTCGAAGTGTCGGTTGAAACGTTCTTTGAATCGCTTCTTTGATTCTTCGCGCTCTTCTCCAGTATGTCTCGTAGACCGGCAGGCTTCCTTGTTGCAAACGAAGCAACGTTTCTTCCCATGTCTTGATGAGGGTGAGCGGGTCGAGGTGTAGCCACGCCGGCGGTCGTCATTGTCGCAACGCTTCCCCCCTTTTCATCTTCCTCCTCCGAACATATCTGCATGACTACCCGATCCAGAGCCCTTTGTTGCACCTAGAACTGTCGTTCGACATCTAGGGTCGATGGGAACGGCCGTAAAGTCCGCAGGGTCCTCTGATCGGCTCTCATTCCATTCTTGTTACGCACATTGAAGAGCATCGTATAGTGATTGATTGGCACGAAAAGCTTCTTTCTCTTCTCGGCGGCAGTCGAGTTCTTTTGAGGGTCTCGAATTGGAACCCATATTGAATCAGGAATCTCGATACCAACAAGTCCTGAGTTTGCTTTGAGAGAGGCAAGGCGTGCCTTCTCGTCCTTCCGAGCCTGAGCCCCTCTATTCCTTAGTGCATCTTTTGCCTTATTCTCAGCGACTGTGATAGGCCTCTTTAGCTCTCTTGAGTCTGTCGTCGGCCTCTTACCTGCGTTTGTCTTTGATCTTTTGGAGTGCATTGCGGGCGGGAATTGAGACTTTTCCGAGCGCACAGTTTACGTTTGTGGGTTTGAATTGCTCCGGCACGAGCCTGCGCCAACCTCCATCTCATGGAGACTCCCGCGCATAAGAAAGACGCCTGTAGACTCTGTGATAACCTTGTATCGAGTACGGGATGGGGAGCTGAGTGCATCCTGAACCTTATTATATCTTGGAACGTCCGATGACATTCGTCATAAGATGGGGGTTTTAATTTAAGGATTTCCAGTTCAGGCTCGAATTCTCTTTCTCCTTCTCCCTCTACCTCTGACTCTAACTCCGACCCATACTCCAAGAACTCCAATCCAGTGTCTTTCTTCTTCTCCTTTAGCTTCTGAGAACCTTACTGGCCACATGCCTACATCCCGGAATGCATGTTTTATCGTACGAGCTGTAAAGGCTTCCTTACGAATCTTAGGGAAATCTCGGAAGAAGGATTGAATGTTATATTCCGCCTCAAAAGAGCGAATCCCGTTCATGATACACCTCTGTTGGAATGTCTTCCATTGCCGGAAACAACCCACATCGGCGTGCTGGATAAGGTGGGTTTGGTGGGAAGGGAACTTGACGATCCAAATACGATTCATTTTAGCTTTAAGAATGAACTCAGGAGCCTCATGGCATGTGGCCCCGTCCATCAAGAGAATCCTCCAGGGTTTATCAGGACCATAGTCGTTGTGTTTGATGAAATGGTCGAGCCATCTTATACAAATCCCCTCATTTTTATAACCAGACCGTGACGGAGATACTGCCACGACCTCGTGGCCTGTCATATTTCATGAAACCAAGACTCCATGACTGTCCCACCAGGAACAATTACTATGGGGGGGATAGCTTTGTCGTCCGCAGAAATGCTCTCGATGACATGACAGTTAGGGATAGGCGGTTCTCAGGCACTCCAACGTGCATCTCTTTAATCCCACCACTTTACCAGCAGGGCAAGCTATCCAGCACCCCTTCTCGTCCATATTGTGTAAGTACTTCCTACTCCTCACTCCTGTGTATTCAAGCGCTGGTCGGTATTCTTTTTCGAACCATTCGCGGAGGTCTTTCTCGGTATACATATCCACGCGGTGCCTCGCAATAGGTTTAGTTTTGATCGTGTGAAGTTTGGTAGTGTTTTTAAGCCATGTTTGGAACCACCGCCTGCTGGGAACAGGCTTCCCCTCTTTAACTCGGAGCCACACAGCACAATTAAACATCATTTGCTTCGTGACTCCCATGCCTCCTCCTACGGCTTGATCGGCAGCGCATCGTATCAGGGCTTGGTGATCATGATCAGGATGAAGAATCTTGTTATGGCCAACGCCTCCGACTAGCTTCTTCGTTCTCTCATTCCTTTTCTTCTCTCGTCTCCAAGCCTGTTGCATGGACCTCTCGTTTGCAATAGCATGGCAGCGCGCTGTCGTTGTCGGTGCTCTAGGGCGAGCTGCATTTTATCTTTATTGGGTAGGTCTCGCAGAAGGGTGTTTTCCCATTTTCATAATGAATATTGCAAAGAATAATCGATTTTATTGGTGGGAGTCACAGTGGGAGTTAGATAACGATTTTTTTGTTGAGTTCTGGCACTTTCACCGACTTTAAGGAAGGGCGACGTTAAGTCCGACTAATAATATGTCTTTAACCCTAGCCGGCCTAGTTAGGAACACATAAATCTTACTCAAAACACAATTTTTTTTTTACATTTTTTTTTAGTGCCGATAAAACTAGCGTATCAAAATGAAGAAGACAACGGATTTTGAGGCAGTTGGAGTAAGCATCCCAATGAGGTATAGCTTCCGAAATGTGTTGCGCCTGAGGACACCAAGGCCATGGTCTCCACTCTGGCACCGGAGAAAGTCTTTTATCCGGAGTCACCTGACCCTCACTTAATCTTTTCGTTCGGTGCGAGGCAGCGGCGGTGTGAAGCAGCGGGCGGTGCTGACTTTACCACTAGTTACACCACAACGCCAAAAGGCGCGTACTATATGTCAGGTGCCTGACATTCAGTCGGTTTGCCCCCTGTATAAACACAGTTTGCAAAAGTTATTCGGCCTTTATGTTACTGAAGCTTAGTTAGCTTTTCACAGATCTGCTATATCATCAACTCCACAGAGCACAGATAATATATAATGTATAATAAGTCTCTTAGTTTTCCACCAGTTCACAGGTCCTATAGCATTTACAATCAGTAGGCTTTGACATACTCTCCTGACTGTACACACCAAACTACATACAATAGTGACCATTTATTATGGCGTGACGGCACAGGTATGTATTTTTGGTATTTAATCTGGTATTAGTGTTACAACAACAAGTTGTGGTTGGGGCTTTTTCAATTCAAAATTACACTTCCCGGAAAAATTTCAGTCGTTGGTGGTGGAAATACACCAAGCCAGCCTGCATGTAAGTCGGAGATATTATTGCAGACAATAAGTAATGTAATGTGAATTCTTATTATTATTATTATTATTATTATCATCATATTATACATGTAGAGTAACCGACTGAACAACAAGCTGCAACGCCGGGTCATGATGACCCAGGAGAATCAGAACACCATCCTTGTTGGTCTGTCGGGTCCATCATCGAGTGGGAAGACAACGCTTGCGAGACTACTGAAGACGATCTTTTCTGTGGATGGCCATGTGGGATCCTTCATTATTCATGAAGATGACTTTTATTACCCTGACAATAAGTGAGTTTGACGGATATTAACTCAGATATAATGTCATTGTTTCATGTTGCACTTGATATATATATCTATGTGCACATACACATCCATAATGTGATATATTATTCTCACTATGATTATTATTGAGGTGGACTGCCTTGCTACGTATAGTATGTATGAAATTATGGGGCTAACTTTGTCTTAGGATTCCCGTCACACGGACCGCAAAAGGGGAGTTGATTCAGGATTGGGACACCATTGGAGCCATCGATGTAACACTCTTATCATTGACCTTAGCCTATGTGCGACGGCATGGGAGGCTACCACCGCGACTGAACAGCAAGGAGGATCAGAACGAGGCGGCCGACTCGGGGGTAGGCACATCTCGCATCCAGGCTTTGAAGGTCGAGATCAGCGAGCGGCTCGAAGAGAAACGAAATTCGCTCGGTTCTTCTTCAAGCGAAGCGACTCGATCAGAATCACCATGTCCCCAATTGATGATCATTTTCATAGAAGGGTTCCTTCTCTACGCGCCCCCGGCGTCCATATCGCCGGATCACGTCCTGCGTTCCGTTCATGACAATATCGATTTGCACATGTTTCTGCCTGCTCCCTATGATCTGGTCAAGGCACGTAGGGAAACACGAACCGGGTACGTGACTGTCGGACCTTCTCCAACACCGGGTCTCACGTCGGAGAACGAGCAACAAGAAGAAGGGCCAAGAACAGCCGTGGACCTCGAAAAAGAGCTGGATGAATCAGCGCCATTGCAGAACTTCTGGGTCGATCCGCCCGGTTATGTCGATGATATCGTCTGGCCACGATACGTGCACGATCATGCGTGGCTGCTTCTTGCGGAGCAAGGAGAAAGAGAGCTTGAAGGACTTGCCCCGGATGATCTGCTCAAGCTTGTCGGCCAAGGAACGAATGTACGGACTAATGTTGGCATTACCATTGCCCCTGGGAAAGGGAGGATACCCATGACAGAGATTCTAGACTGGGCTGTGAAGGAGGTTTGGGGCGTTCTAGAATCGAGAACAAGAATGTAGTTTTCTACTGTTTCCCCCCGCTCCCCACGGTTCGTTATCCGCGGCTACAGTATTGTTGCTCAGTTGCAACTTGCAAGAGTCTTTATTCATACTATGTATGGGTCTATTATTTATTTTCTTTTCTTTTGGTTGGATATTAGTTATGGCGTTCATACGCTTCAATCACAGTATGTACATAATTACCGCGATTATCATCTTTCTCGGCCATGGAAGACCTTGACGAATGCGCAAATACCGGTAGTTTTCAAGCTGCTTGCTGACAATCCTGTTATTGACATACTCATGGTAGAGGTTAAGATTTACATAGGGCAACAACCTAGTCGATAAATAAGTTTTCCTTTTTTCCCTCCACTGATCTGCCGCGACCTCCAACACTCAACAATGCTAGTCTTTGCTCGTTACTGACCCCCACGGCTGGTAGTGGTCTAGCCATAGTATTGGAGGGTGGTGGGGACGGAATGAATCCGATTCCCACGAGGTACGAAAGATACACCCCCATCAGGTCCTCCGTCACACTGCGGCCGGCAGACAAATCCACTCCAGACCAGGTTGCGTCGGCGTGGAGGGCAGCGGCGGCATTGATGTCTTCGAGTTCTGGTGCTTTGGTGTTCGTAGGTAAATCTGCTGCAACGAAATGATAGAGAGGCATTCTAAAGTTCAGAATGTCAGTCTTGTTTCAGGTCCTCCGCTAGAAAGGGATACAAAGGATGGCTTACAGAGCATGCCGGGAGTCTGTGTCATGGCTACTCTCCACATATTGCTCAAGCAATTGTGTCCATGGAACGTAATCGATTTGCGGCACGTTATAGCCATACCTTTGTAGGCTGCCTAGGAACTGATCGAACCTGAGTCTAGGATGCCCTGTAACTTGGGCAACACCGAGTGGCGTGGTAGGAGGATGAAAAGCAGCTGCGATGACAATTCGTGCAACGTGGTCGACTGGTACCATATTCACGGTGTTGTTGATGTTAGGGCGGGCCGATAGTTGAATGCAGCCCTTAAGCATTCTGACAAGGAAATCATCCGTGTTCGTCGCTGTAGGTGTTTACAGTTTTAGGCAATGATGGGTCTAGCGCAGGGTTTTGTACTCACTTCCAGTGGTTGAATCGCCGGTGACATATCCAGGTCGGACAATTGTTCCTCGCAATCCTCTTCGGCCAGCCTCTTTGACAAGGTATTCACCAACCCATTTGCTCTGGCCGTACCCAGTGCCGAGGCCAGTACTACTTCCTTCAAGGTCGTCCGCTTCAGCGATGCCTGCCCCACCGGCAGCAGTGATGCGCTCCGATTCTCGAACGTAGTGGTCATGATCCAAGACACTCGTAGAGCTGACAAAGGCGAACTGCTTGGGCTTCCCATTAGCACAAAGTTTCAGTGTAGCAATCGTTCCTAGCACGTTTGTAGAGCGGAGGTTGGCGTAGGGATACACCCAATGAACCAAAGCTCCGTTGTGAATGACTACATCCACACGCCGAGATAGATCATCCCACAATTCACTAAGGAGTCCTAATTGTGGGTCTCCAAGACTACCTCGAATACACTGAAGCCTATCTTTCCAAGACTCGGCCCAGAAGCCGTAAGCCTTGCAGGTCGATTGCAATCGGTTAAGTGCTTGCCCTTCATCTGTGGCTCGAACTAGACAAACGACTTTGACTGACGGGTTTTTGCGTGATAGGAGGTCCCGTAGGATGTATGCGCCTAAGAACCCTGTTGCCCCTGTCAATAGTACTGTCGTTTCATCAGATGGGACCGGCCCCGAGGGTGCAGCAAAGGACTCGGGGAGGAGCTTGACAAGCTCCGTTGCATCTCTGGAGTATTCACTAGGGGATTGGTTGAAGCTAGCTGGAGCCTCCCCGAATTGGCCCTTCCCCTGATTTTCGGTGAAGGATTCAAAGTCGAGCAACCTGTCGATCTCGGCAGCAAAGCTTTGTAAGGTGGGACTGCGAAATATCATACTCATGCTGAAATCAACTTCTCTCCATTTGCGTCTTATTTCAAAGAACATTTGCTGTGCAAGCATGCTATGACCCCCAAGGTCAAAGAACGAGTCATCCTGACTGATCATCCCGGCAGTGATGTTTGGGATAAGTTTCGCCCAAATTTGAGCGACAACTTGCTCGGTTTCAGAGAACTCACACAATACTGACGACTTACGTCGTTGGGCTGCTGCGCTGACTTCCTCGGTATTCGGGAAAGGAAGGCGAGGCTTGTCTATTTTGCCGTTGGGATTGAGCGGCATTCTTTTAAGAGGAATGATGACAGCTGGTACAGCATAAGAAGGAAGCTTTGTATGAAGATATTCCCGAGCATCATCTCTAAGAGCGCGAAAGCGACGAAGCATGCCAATCATGCCTTCAGCCGACTCGTCATCTTCGAGGCCCTTCTCTTGTAACCATGAAACCCATTTGGTCATTTCAGGAACAATATAGCTAACCAAGGTTTGCTCCTCGAGCTTGTCTCTTCGTACTAAAGTAACATTCTCTCGAACCAAGGGATGTTGAGATAGGTGAGTGTCGATTTCACCAAGCTCGATTCGGAACCCACGAATCTTGATCTGGTCGTCTGCACGACCTGAACACTCAACATCGCCAGTTGGGGTATATCTGCCCAGGTCCCCGCTTCGGTAAAGCCGATCTCTTGGTCCAAAGTAGAACTGCCTCCAAGGTTCGTCTTTGGTTGATTTGCCTTGGGAGGTCTCTTCATCGATCCACTTCTGAGGGTTGATAAACCAGTTTGTAAGAAACTTCCGATTGAGTTCTGGGGGACCTAGGTATCCTTCTGCAAGACCCCCTGCACGAACATAGATTTCCCCCACTTCCCCTATCGCGCAAAGGTGTTTGGGATCGAACCGATTCACGACCAGGAGTTGCACATCCACCATTCCTCGACCAGCCGGAATCACATCCTTCAAGCTGCCAAGGTACCCCTCTTTACTGGAGTAGCTTGGAATTTCAAAGTAGCTAACGGCCCGCTGTGTCTCGGTTGTGCCATACATATTAACAATATTCACATTTGGAGCAAGCGTTTGGAGTGACCGGCAGTCTCTCTTGATCAGGATGTCTCCGACGAAGAAAGCATGGTGAAGCGCAGGAAATTGTGCCGTGGCGCCACCAACAAGAATCTGACCCATGGCGGGGGTGAGATGCGTAACAGTAGGCCCGTACTGTCTCATCCACTCCGCAAGCTTCTCATTTTGGATATCATCCCGAGATGGGACCAACAATTGGGCACCCAAAAACAGAGGCGTAAAGATGTCTCTCTGTACCGGATCATGGGCAATTCCGCTTAACATTGTAAATTTGTCATTGCAAGTAAGATCGAATGTTTTAGACATCCACGGGAAGTAGTAAGCCAGGGAGAAGTGTCGACCCTTTACCCCTTTGGGTTTGCCTTCCGAACCAGACGTAAAAGAAAGGGTGGGGATGGAGTCTGGGCCCACGACCACGCCAATGGGCTGAGATCTCAGGTGAGCCTGCTTCATGAAGACGTCTTGGCCATTTATTGGGCCGCCCATCAAGCTGCCATCGTTTCGAAGAGCGAGGGCAGGGATCATAGTTCGAAGCTGCAGATTTCCGCTGATAAACGAGCGTACTTGCTCTGACAATTCACCAGCTTCTTTTGTAGCTTTTTCTATGACTACAAGGGCTCGAGGACGAGCAACATCAAGATAAATAGTCTGCCTTTCGGGCGGATAAGCGGGATCAATGACGGAGAAGGTGGCACCAGCCTTCAGGATTCCCATGACCGCGACAACTAGGTCCACGCCGCGGTGAGCGTAGACCGTGACCACCTCCCCCCTCTGGATTCCGGATTGCACTAAGTGATGGCCCAGGAGATTAGACGCTTCATTGATTTGCTGGTAGGTGAATTCGCGCTGAGGTGAGCTTCCAGACTTCGTCTCCACCACACAGACTCTTTCTGGATGTGCCTCCGCATTGCGGGCAAATATATCGTGAATCGCTCCCCGGAATTCAGACCAGTGCAGGTTCGACGTTGGATCTGGTAGGACCGCTTTCTGCTCCTCCGTCATGAACTCGATCCTCCCAACGGCTTCATCTGGGCACAGAGCGGCATTCTGTACTAATCGGGCAAGCTGCTTAAGCGTGATAGCTATCCTAGAGCTAGAAAACAGGCGTTGGTTGTAAAACGCTCCTAGCTTTAGGTCTGTGGCTGAGTCGCTCGAGTCATTGATATTGATGGTCAAATCCGTGGTGTCAAACGCATTGGCGGGATCTGCGTAAAACGCGCAATCATAGGCAGCAAAACGAAACAGAATCGGCGCACGCTCTGATCCAGATTTCTTCTGGATATAGGATCGAAGGCTGTGTAGCGGCAGAACATCAGCCGCGCTCTCTACGAAGGCCTATTGTGTGTCAGATGGGCCACGAATAGAGATGAAGTATGATATGTACCGATTCGACCTTAGCGTGGAGCCTGGTGAATGACTCACTGGCATCAACTGGGACTCGAAGGACGAAAGGGTGACCATTGCTGACTGAGCTGGTTCCAATGCTGATATCCTCATCGCCGGTCAAACGTGCGACTAGGATAGCGAACGCGGTCAGGAAGACCGAGAATACTGAGTTGGGCGACGCGCTCAGCTTTCGAAGAGCAGATTGGGCATCCTGAGACAATTGGAGGGACTCGAAGGCCTCAATTGGTCGCTTTGTAGAGTCTGGCAAGGTGGTTTCTGGGTAGTCTCGTGTGAGCGGGGAAACCGTGAGATTCTGGAGTCGCTGAGCCCATCGCTCTAGAAGGCCCTGCGTGGAGGCATCCATCCTTATCGTGGATAAAGAAAGACCCTAGACTCAGGATTAGGGTATTGTTACGGTGTGGGAATAAGAATCATGGGAAATCCGAGAGATTATAATCATAAACTATATCTAAATAAAGCAAGTCCCATACGCGGGTATTTACAAATTATAGGGAGCTTCGCTTCTGCATTTAAATCTATAGGCATCCGCAGCGGTTATTAGACATATATGTACTGTACATAGTACCATGAAATTACCAGATCAATTCCCTTGTTGAACTCTCATGATATCATATTCGTTTTCATACGGAAAGGATTTTCTGTCATAAGGTAGGCTAAATAGGCACTAATAAGCGTAAGAAAAGCGAGAAGAAATAGAGAACGGACTAACGTGGGTCACCGCTCAGCGAGCTCCCCGCTCAGCGAGCCATCTAGCGGTGTAGAAAGGGGTCACTTCTCTTCGCAAATTTTTCACAACACCAACAATT